>JAGFPH010000516.1:0-59479 GCA_018207615.1 Philaenus spumarius
ATATATGATTAGAGCTTTAAAAATAGTTTTTACAGTAAATATGTCTGTTTAAGTATGTCAACTGTATTTATATTTATTCAAAAATTTATTTTAACAATAACATTTTTGCGAAATAATGGTACATAACCACGTTAACGTATAGTTTAAACAGTTGCCATTTCTCAACACAAAATAAAACAAAAACGGGGTCTTTACATTAAAAAAATTTACACAAAACTGCAAAATAATAACGTACAGTAAAAATAAATTCTACTTGAAAAAGCGTAAACAAAGGTTACAGGATAAAAGACGATGCTATTTGTATTTCTTGATCATGACTGGCTGCTCAACTTCATAAAATATATTCCACAGCCAATATAATCTGTCACTGGTTTCTAAACTGTTTTAACAACATTAAAGTCTCATTAGACCGAAAACCACAGATTCTACACTTGTTTAGAACATAGAAATCATATTAAAACGTGTGTCGGAATGAGTCCGACAGTGGAGCGAAACGGTAAATTAGCGATGTCGGAATAAGTTCGCTTATGAAGCACAAAAGGTTAAAACTAAACTTACAAAAATATCAGTTTTGTAGTCACAAAATAGGCTATTTACAAAAGTAAATAAACAGCTGTTCAATAATGTTTAATTCTAAAAGTCATATATACTGTACACAATTAGTGTACGTCAACATTAGCAAAATAATACAGGCAGTCGTGGACTGTCGTCAGAAGTGAAAACATTTTAGCTTCATATAGTTAACTTTATTTTTGAGTTATTAAGAAGTATTTTTAATCAATGTTGTAATGGTATCTTAAATAATTGCAAAAATGCGACAGAGCCTTAAATAATTGTGGAGATAAGATAAAAAATTGGTATGTCAAATATAACCATCTGTTTCTTTTTACATGACCGGAGCCAGGTACGACAGCTCTAAAAAGTTTTCCTTATTTACCTGACCTAAGCCTAGTACAGTGGTTATAAAAAATAACTTATTTACTTGAACTAATATGTTTTGGGGCACCAGCAATTTGGGAAATAATCTACTCACGAAGGCGCTAAACAGCTGCCTGTGTGTACACAATATGATAGTAGAATTTGTTTGCGCCAGTAGTTTCGCAAGTTGCACCACTTGGCTTCGAACCGTGTACTTGTATGATATTTTAAGTTTTGGTCGTTTTGGGGAACCAAGCGAACTATAAGGTCGCGTAAAAAAAACAAAATGTGCAAAAAATATCCTACATTTATATTTTTAGGAAAAACTTTCATTTTCGTAGTAAGAAACTCAGAATAGTTACTTCCGGTCAAAAACGTACTTGCATTTGTTGGAAAAACGAACTCGTCCAAGTGACTTAGACAACCAACGTGTGTACCAAATTTCATGAAAATCGGACTTAAAATGAGACCGCTAGAGTGCGAACACATATATGTAACATTTTAATGATACCCAAAACGTGTTCTGGGGACTGTGATCAGTGCTCATTTACTACTCTCAACCTCAGGTCTCACCATAATAGTCACTGCAATAGCTCATTTTTTCTATGGAAATTCGCTAATAAACCTAGTCTATACCGTAAGCCTAAAACGATAAATAATTTCCGTACGTAACAAATTAAATCCAAGACGTAGTTTTAAAATGGAAAGTATTATTCAATTAAGAAATCATGCATAGAGCTGTAAACTACATTCCAAGCGCATTGACGTCGACGCTGTCGGGGTCAAACCAGTTTTGGCCGCCCAGACTTGTTGACATTTAAAAAACCTAATTAGTGTACTGCACAGTTAGAAACCAGTTTTTGTTGACCCAGCGCAAGCTCGGTGTTTAAAAACATTCAGTTTTAAATGTGAAAGTTGTTCGTTAAAGTGTGTCTATTTCGTGCGTGCTTGAAATCGTGTACTAAACAGGTAAGAGTTTCTTTTTGTTTTGTTTGTATGTAGGGGGTAATCTCTGAAACTTCTGAACCGATTGATAAATAGTTTTACTACCCCTGAGTAATATAGACTATAATTCATTTTAGTAAAAACCTTTTTATTTTAATATTTGTACATTTAGTCGGAAAAATCTTAGGTTGGTCTTACAGATTTATACAAGAGTAAATGTTAACAGAAGTTTTTAATATTTTTATCAACGATAATTAATTGTTTTGATGTTAATAATTATTAAGTTGAACAATTTCGTAAGATACCTAATATCACAAATTAAATTCTAGTGGAATTAAATTAATTAGTACATTTTAGTTTATTCCTGAGTGTTTGACTAAACATATTTTTGACAACTGCAGAATAAATTAACCATATTTTTAGGCTAGGCCTTAGAATCAACTTATTTGTGTTAAATGATAACTCTTTTTTCGTTACTCGATTATCTGTTGGTTTAAATCAATATTTTAAAACTGTTAATGTTTTTCAACGGTACCAATTAGGAACTTCAATTTTTATAATATTTGCTTTGAGGTCATAAACTATATAACTAAAACCTTTATCATCAATATATTTTTATACAAATTTAAAGAAGAGATACCATTCATTTAACAGCTGATTTAACCTAAAATCTGTAATACTTAAGCAAACCCCGTGTAGATTACAGTTTGGGGTTATGTTTAGGTAGGTCTTAATGTTGTTTGTAAATATTTTGTTTTTTAAATTGTGTATTTCTAGTGTGTATCTAATTAATGAGCCTGTGATTTCACGGGGGTTTACTACTTATCAGAAAAAAATCGTTTTGACCTTTTCTAGTTCCAGTGTAGTTTAAATCCGTGTTTACCTACTGAGACAGACACTGACTTTGAGTTGGTTACACCTCATATTAGTATGATATTTTACTTATGAGATAGTGTTATATGTCATATGAAATAAACCTATCTTGATCACACTTAGCCTAAAGTCACCCCAGATTAGGAGGAAAATGTACTCAAATCTGTGTTTCCCAGCTAACACAGACAAAATATTTTAGTTTTAGGATATTACTATAGGCCTTTTGTTGAAACTATATTGTAAGATAAAGCGTAAAATGAGTACATTATTGTTGTTTATAAAATATTAAAACTGGCTTATGCTTTAACATTTTTTCATAATGATTTGATATTGTCATTCAACTATGGCCTGCATATTTTTTAATTAACAAATATTCTATTAAAATAGCAACGTCGTTTAACAATGAATCAAAACAGTATTTTTCTTTGTAAAGTGGGGGATTTTATTATACAAAACTAACGGTATAAATAAATTTGATCAAATCGTGTAAATTTTTACAAACAATATTTTAATGCAATTTTTATTAACTAGCTGACCCGTGCGAATATTTCGCGAGTTATGAATAGGCCTACATTTACCTGATTTAACACGTTGATTTAATCCTGTTAATTAAGTTTATTTATTTACATTTGTTTATAAATAACAGTTTCCCTATATAATCTTACAGTGTAAACAGTCTAACTAACAGCTGCCATACTAGTTAAACAGATGGTTAATAGATGGCAATTTTCATTAGGAACATACAAGTTTTATAATCAATTTTTGTTATTAAAACATGAATTTTGAGCTGCTTGTTTATTTTTCTGGTGTAACGGTTAAAGAAAGCTTTAAAATGATGCCTTATTCATGTAATTTGATGATGTATTAAGGAAGATATGGCGTACCAACAAAAAATGGCCTTGAGAAATAATATATGTGAATATATCCTTACACACTAACTTGATACATAATTGTATTACATTTTAAAATGATTTCTAGTACAGTGTTGTTTCCAAATAGTGATTAATTGAGTAAGTAATAGTAATTAGTGATTCAAATTAAATTACTAAATTGAAAATATTCTTCAAAATCTACAGAGTAAGTTATTTTTGCAGAGTTTGTTTTTCAAAAGAGATAGTTTAAGACCACTTAGTACGTACTGTATTATAAATTTCAGCAGTTTGATTTACTTCATTTCGAAGTTTGGTAACAAGGAGTGTGTAAAATAGACCGTATTTAATAAATCGAGTTTCTTTTCTACAATAGAGTGTATTACTGTACTAATATTGTAGATAAAATAAAACCTGAACACAAAATCATCACATAAACAAAAGTTACACAAACCTGCAAAATAATAACGTACAAAAATAATAAATACTACTTTAACAAAAGTAAACAGCAGTTAATAAATAGTCGTTTCTTTGTGGTAATTCACTCATAAAGTTGGGTAATCTCTGGAAACTACTGAACCGATTGAAAACAGTTTTACTAATAAAAAGTTACACTATCCCAGAGTAACATAGACTATAATTCATTTTGGTAAAAACATTTTTTATTTAAAAAATTTAATCGAAAAAAATCTTAGGTTGGGCCTAGACTGATGAACTAACACATGCATATACATTTATTACCACAGCAACCAAATGAATAAAATAACAGATAAAACAACTATTAATTTTCTAATTAAAAGTTGATTTCAAACTTTGAAGCAATTATTTGTATTTCTAACTTTTATGTTAGGGTTTTAAAGTGTAGACCTGAGTTTTGCTGTTTGTTAACTGTTGATATAGAATATAAGAGATAATTTGATTTGAACGTTTAACATTTTTACCATCTTAGCTTTTGGGGGTAATAACAGATTATTCTGATACAATATCAATTTTTACCATTGAATAGAGCTTTAATCTATGGAATTGACTACATTTCAATTCTATAACTGGGACTATTCAATCAACACATAGTTTGGAATACGACATCGGACTCAACTAATAACGTAGTTTGGACAATACAACACTAACAACAAAATGGACAATTCCTAACGCAAAAAAAATAGAAAATTAATTTGAAAT
Organism: Philaenus spumarius; assembly: GCA_018207615.1. Classification (NCBI taxonomy): domain Eukaryota; kingdom Metazoa; phylum Arthropoda; class Insecta; order Hemiptera; family Aphrophoridae; genus Philaenus; species Philaenus spumarius. The sequence continues at coordinate 4,785 of JAGFPH010000516.1, forward strand.
ACAGTATACAGCACTAACCAATGAAGAAAATCCTAACACGAAATGTAATTGAACCTCTAAGAATAAAATTACAAAAGAGCCTAACACCAAGTTTTATAGAGTTGTTTCAGAAATGTTGCAAAATAATAATAATTTAGAAATGTAAAATATTTTTGGAAAATAAAACTTCCTATTCAAAGGGTAGAAGTTGATATTGTATCAAAATATATTTTGAAAATGATAAATTATTTAAACTTACCAGCAGCAGCAGTTGTGTTTCACTTCGCACTGTTTAAAACGCGATTCTGGTGTTGAGTTTGTTTGGTGGGTCTTATATACCTAATTTTAACAAGTATGACCTTTTGATTGTGGGTCAGTTTTCCCGTTGCTGCACTTTCCCAAAAGTGCAACGTACTTGATTTGAAAGTGCCTGGCTTCATTTCATGAACGTGGAACGACACTTTCTAAAAGTAATACAGGGTGTGCCAATATACAGGAATGAAATTGAAATAACATTTTAATTTTATTTGTGAGTTTTTATAGATAAAATGTGCATCGATCAGCGTTCTTAGACCCTTTTTTAAGGTGATGTTAAAAATTATGGATATATTTTTAGGGTTAGGTGATTTCAAAATAACAAGTACAATATATAGATTAAATTTCATTTATTTGTACATATTGATACATTTATTTATTTCCACCAGTAATTCCTGAATTTACAATTAATCAAAACACAAGTACATAATTTTGCTATAAATCCTGTTCGTAAACAGTTATAGCAGTTGAACAGCTGGGCTTCGGTGAACCGCGTACATATCTTGTCACAGCAGGTATATCCCTCAAAGTTCGTTTTGTATAGGGCCAGTTTCATTGATTTCTTCTGTTCCGTTACACATTTACAGTGGCAAAAACCATAACATTTGCAGATGTTACATGCCTTCCCATCAACTTGACATTTAGGTTGCTCAAAACATTGCAACTTACAACAATACAGTGTATGCTTCTCCATCTCTGAGAATAGAATGAGGGATGGCCGCTTTGTGCGTGGTGATAATATCCAGCGAGGGGCTTGGTTAACATATTAGGGGCTTGGTTAAGTTAGGGAGAGGGGGGCTTCGTGGGTTTGGTTAAGCTATTTAATTGAACTAGGGAGAGGGGGGCTTAGTGGGTTTGGTTAAGCTATTTAATTGAACTAGGGAGAGGGGGGCGTAGTGGGGTTTTGGAGAGGGGGGGCCATGTGGGGAATAGATGGGATGGGGGGATTTGTTGGAGTGAGCTAAGGTGGGACAAAGTAAGTGGGGCTTAAGTGGGAGATGGGGCAAGTGGGGATAGGTGGAGTGAGCTTGGGTGGGGCAAAGTAAGTGGGGTTTAAGTGAGAGATGGGGCAATCTTCTCAACCAATCAGGGGCTTGGCTCCACATACTTTTACCCCCTCTACTTTGTTTTGGACCAATCAGAGGCTGTGCCCAGGTGACATGATATACTACTACTGTATTTTTGGAGGTTTTTTGGCCAAAAAGGGGGTTATTTTTCAAAATTGTTCAAAATTTTTTTTCGTGCATCTATACAGGCGTACTGGACATGTCTGGTGCAAATTTGGTTGAAATCGATGGAATAGTTTTCTCTCTAGCTTTGTCTACATACAGACATACATACAGACATACAGACATACAGACATACATACAGACAGACATTTTGTAAAAAACACTTTTTTGGACTCAGGGGGTCCCAAAACGGATATTTCCACAAAAATCTCAACATCGATTTTTTTTGCGATCACTATACTTTCTCTATACTATAGTATAGTGCGAAAGTAATAAACCAGTTTTACATTTTGTTACGTGACCCAACTGTCTACAGATGATTGATGTGTGTATGTTGGTGTGTAATTGAACTATGAAGTTTTGTTTAGGCTTTTTATTTTTGTCATCCCTGATAATAAATGAAAATAATATTGTTAAGATACGTGGAGATGGTAATTGTCTGTTCAAAGCTGTATCGTGTTGTATTTACAATACCGTAGATAAACACCTTCCGTAGGGAAATTAGTTTAACTGTTAAAAATATCTGAATATTGGGAGTTTTAAGGATTATATTATTGGTGATAGAAGCTACATATTGCATGTTTTATTATCAAGTGACTATGTTTCATTGCTCTTGATTGATGGTAAATATCCTGAGCATAATGAACCGATATAAAGGGCTCAGGGGAAGAAGAGGGTAAGTCAATTTTTTGAAGTGATAACTTCTATTGGCCCATTGGGCACTTTCGACTTGGCTATGTTTTCGAAATCTCGCGTCACGCCAGATTTCTCACGAGATCTTGCATCACGCCAGATTTCCCGCGAGATCTCGCGTCACGCCAGATTTCTCGCGAGATCTTGCATCACGCCAGATTTCCCGCGAGATCTCGCATCACGCCAGATTTCTCGCGAGATCTCGCGTCACGCTTTTGTTTAGACACAAGTCAGATCTTGGAGAGGGAATATTATTAATACATTATTTACATTTATTAGCATAGCAATCAAATTAACACATAAGAATTAGTTAATATAATATAACAGCTGATTTCGCCCATCATCTGTAATTCTTAAACAAAACCCAGCGTAGATTATATTTTGGGGTTATGTTTACAACTCCAACCATTAAAATTTCTTGTGATGTTAATTTTCTTATATATTAGTTATACAACTAATGTAGGCTTCTATAACTATAAGTTATATGGGCTTCTACACGTTATAAGATTTGCTTTGGGGTTATAAACTGTATATAAAACTAACCTTTGATCATCAATATATTCGTTTATACAAATTTAAAGAAGGATACCTACTGTTTAACTTCGCAAACATTCGTACATCTTTGTATAACATATTTGATTATTAATTTCTTTACTGTAATATTAACAACTTCTAAATCATTTGATCTATCATATGAAATAAAAGGTAACTAAAAGATAATATTTTTACCTTTCTTTAAATATATAATAACGGATATAAATAAACAATTTGAACAAATAGGCCTACAGATTTATAATCCTTATAATTGTACACATTTACCGAGTTAAAAATCCCCGTATTCATAGAAGTTATCACTTCCAACGTGTGGTCTTAAGCACACCCAGTTAATTTTTAAATTGCAAATTTTTCATTTTTTTTTTATTTGTTGTTTGCAATTCCAGCAGATAGGTCTGATGGGTAGCTACCTAGTATAATATTATTTTCTTTCAAAAGCTATGACCTATAGTATGTGCATTTTTGGGTGAGAAAACGTCGAGCTTCTAGAAACCTAGATTAAACGCTCTGAAACACAATATGTTTATAGGTGTATAAATAGTGTTTCTAGCTAATAATACTATATCTTTTAAATTAGGGCAAAAGGGCTTACGACAGAAATTGTTAAAGATACAGGAAGGAGAAGCACTCAAAGTTTTTACAAACTCATGGCTTGCATTGCAGAATATATTATACGCGAGAAGAGAAGGGGTGAGATAGGCAATATGGTAGCACGTAATTCAAGTGATGTTTTGTTCTCAGTTCTTCTCGACAAGCCATAGCTGAGTGGATAGCGTAGAGTCTTCCTGATCAGAAGATCCCGGGTTCGAATCTCGGCTAGACCAGGTAACTTTTCATATCTGTGGTTTGAGGGTAGGATTGCGGAAGTAAAGCAAACGGTGGTTGGCTCGCTTCCAAGCAGACGGGATATGACTAGTTACCTGGTCTCCGGCTTGGGATTTTTGCATAATTTTAATAAGATATTTATGTATGAATATACTTATATATATTTATTTTAAAAAACACCATAATTTTGTTTTTTTCAACTTTGACTTCTTTACCATTGAAGTTTGACCGCATAACCATTGAAATCACAAACAATATATATTTTATTCGTACAGTAACAATTCGTTAACAATTTTTGACTTAAGCCCTTTTGCCCTAACTTCAAAGATGACATACAATTTAATATTATTTTCTTTAAAAATAATTCGAGCTTCTAGAAAAATAGCCTAAAAACTCAAAAACATTCTAATATAAGTTTATAGATGTATAGTGTTAGTGGTTAATAATACTGACAAAATTTATTTGAGTATTTTCATTAAAAAAACTATGATATATAGTTTTAAAAGTCTTTTTATGGCATCTTAAAAGTCCCACTCCCCATATTATTTTGTATATTAATAGAAATTGACAGATTTGCTTTGGGGATTGTTAATTAACAAAAATAAAGTTGTTTGGTGTATCGAAAATTTCAAACCCTCCCTCCAAAAAATGGGGTATTTTGGGGGTTAAGTCGAAAATTTTAAATGAGAACCCCTATGAGTGACACCTCATTTTAAAGGCCTTGATAAAAGAAGAAGATTGGCACAAACTGGAAGTCTGTATGTTGACTCTATCCAACATAATGGCCAATCAAAGTTATAATTTTTCCCCATTTAAATAACATCAAAATGTTGTTATTTTGATCTCGGCGCAAGTGCTGGCACTTGGACTATTGGCTACTAACCATACTAAAAACATCAGTACTCCCGGCGGGTAGATAAACTAGTACCAAGTTCCAATTTTATGCTTTTCAACTTAAATCTGAAGTCTTTTTTAACATATTATAATTACCTTGAGATGTTATAATCAAGCTTATAATCGATCTCAGTCCTTTGAAAGGATGAGTTACAATAGAAATAAGTGGTGTAGTAAAATGTTTTTCTTCTCCACTTATGCCCTTTTCCCACACCCCTGGCCCATCACGCCAGGACAAGGACAAGTGATCGCGCCAAGATCTGTACATCTGTTATTTTTTACAAGGGTTTCATCCAGTAGGTCACTATTTGAATTTTCAATAAACTATAAACTAAGTGACATTTGAGATTAAGTTTGACATTTCAATATTTTTGTTTTGTCATTGTGTGATTTATTTATTTTTTTAGGGTTGTTAGGCCTATCAAATTTTGTCTCCTTTAGCAGCATATAACTGGTTTATTTTTTATATGTAGGGATATATGTAAAAAATAGAAATGTATAAAATATTAGCTCTTTAGCTTTAAGGAAAGTACAACAATTAATATTTATTGTTTTACGGATGTTTTACTACCCCTTAGCAAAAAGTGACATAATGTAAAAATGGTTTATTATTTTAGGAACCTTATTTTTAAGAAATAAATTTATCAAATTTCAGCTGTCTAGCTTTAATTAAAATATCACAATTCATATTTATTGTTTTAGGGGTTGTTACTACATTTACACCCCTTAGTAAAAAGTGACAAAATGTAAAACTAGTTTATTTTTTATACGTGTCTTGTAAGAAATAATGTAGGCCTACAAAATTTCAACTCTCTAACTTAAAGGAAAGTAAAACAATTAATATTTATTGTTTTAGGGGTTGTTATCACATTTTCACCCTTAGCAGCAAGCGCAAAAATACTAATCTGGTTGATATTTATATATATATATATGTAAGAAATAAATGTACAAAATTTCAGCTCTCTAGCTTTAAGTACTGTATGACAATTATTAACATTTATTGTTTTTGGGGTTGTTACTACATTTTCACCCCTTAGAATGTAACAAAATTTAAAACTGGTTTCCTTTTATATGTAGGCCTATTTTGTAAAAAATAAATAAATGTAAAAAAATTCATATTTCTAGCTTTAAGGTATAAGGAACAATATTTTCTGTTGTATTGGTTTTTTCAAAACCTATAGGGTCCAATTGTGAATCTAAACCATCCAGGGACCCACTCAAACACACACACAAAATTTCATCTTAATCGGTCCAGGCGTTTAGGAGTTCAGTGACAAACATAATATGTACAAAAGAATTATATATTTAAAGATATAGTACGGTACGTGCATTTTTAGGTGAGAAAAAGTCGAGCTTCTAGAAACATAGCTTAACACCCAATATAAGTTTATAAATGTATAAAAATCTTTTTCGAGTATTTTCATTGAAAAACTATGACCATGAAAGTATACATGTATTTTTGGGTGAGAAAAAGTCAAGCCTGATAAACGGAAACATGAATAAAGAAGAACACTGATTAAGGATAACAAAATAAGTAAATATAGTATTAATTCATTTGAATTATTCAAATTTATTATTCTATTTGGACTGTTGACTTGTTACATAATATAAATACTTAAGTTTATACACTTAAAACTAGCAACATCAATCAATACAATATTGTAAAAAATATAAACAGATTTTAGTGCTTGAAATGGACACTAGAGGCAGCACCTGTTAAGGCAACACTCATTGGAGATTTATGTTTTCCCTCTATGCTAAGAGCGAGCTTCAAAGTGGCACATAACAATACTTTAAATACAATTTGTTCACTGTTTATATCATAATGGAGAATTTACAAAATATACAATAATAAATTTACAACAATTACAATAATTAAAAACTAGATTTATTTTATTTAGCAGAGAAAGATTTGTCATTGCTAGTTGGTAATGATTTGTCCTAGCCTTTAACAAGAAGCAATGAATTTAACCTTTAAGCAGTACAGTAAAAACGCATTAAAAGTACAAAGGTCTTAAAATAATACTTATAAAACTTTTCCTTGACATGAAAGTCCAAAATACACAGAGCGACTTTATGGACATTCAAAGGTTTAATATTTTCCCCTTTACTTCTTTATTTCAATATTATTCCTCATGTAGCAATGCTTTTGCGTATTCCTGGATTCCCTATCAAGTGCTAAAGACTGGATGAGGAAAATGGAGGCCATTCATCTGATATCTACAAAAAAACGTGATATAGTAAAGTAATAGATCAAATGGTGTAACCAGCTGATCCATCAGCCTACAATATAATCTAATTGTCATTGAAATTTTAACATATTTTTTAAATACTATATAGGAGTGTATGGGTTGAAGACACAAAGAAATTATTACATTTTTAATCAATTATCCCCCGAACAGATAAACACCCAACATCTGTATAGTTTAAGCTCGTTCTGCAGAGGCAACTTCGGATACTAGGTGTTTAGACATGCATTTCATATAATCGATATAACACGGCCATTATTGGTTGAATAGCATTGAATTTAGTACCAATCAGAAGAGAAACTTATTGTGGGATTAAATCTAAGGCTGAATGATTGTGCAGCCCAAATTATTGTTAGTAGATACTCTCATTAGGGCAAATGTTTACGACATACAGTTTAATGTACTAAGTTTTTACTGTTTTTGTTATATGCATGTGGTTTTGCAATAAATTATTTGAGAGTATCGAGAAGTATATGTTTATATATTATGGCATCGTTGTAGTTATTTTGTAATCTAATTAAAACTAATCTAGCAGATAAAAGAAAACCTTTGACAACCCGAACTATGCATTGTAATACCGCACTACTGTCTGAGCTACCGTTGTACCAGGTTGTAACAATTTTACAGTTTTATAAACATCTTTGTCTGCTAAAAAAAATTTACATTTTCCCTAAACCATCACCATATTATTTGATCTATTATAATATACCGGTATCTTACATGTTTTTTTTATTTCTAAATTAGGATAGGAATATAATATCAATTTAAACATAAATATAAAGGAGTTGTTTAAAATAAGAAATTGTATCTTGATTACTATTATTTTTAGATTAAAAATAAAATGATTATGTAAAAAATTATTATTAATTTCTACATACTTCAGTTAAAATAATAATATTCCTATTGTTGATCATAAATAACACTTATACAGGATGTCCCAATATAGTTCAACAATTTTATTACTATTGTTTTTAATGGTATCAGAATTCAAACTAATTTTAATTTTAGGGTTAACTTGGATATTGTAGACAAGTAAGAAAAAATTATTTTATCAATAAAAAGGTAATCCTTTAAAATAAAAAGAAGAAAATTGTGTTTGTTGTGAAAACATGTAAATATTATGAATCCTATAAAAGTTACATTTTTCAGTTATTTGATATAAATGTAACAAGGTACACAATAAAAACAAAACAATACTCTAAGAAGCAGTGGCGGATCCAGGACCTCATCTGGGAGGGGGCAATACTTCCCAGGTATTCAAAATAACTAGTAGGTTTTGGGGGGTTTCCAGAAAATATAAAAATGTTAACGCAAAACGTTGAATTTGAATGGAAATATTTTGGTTGTCAACAATGATTGTATTCCTTGTTAAATTCTTTATTTTTGTATTTACTGATGTCTAAAAACTTTGGTTTGGCATCGGCCTTCGTACAGTGCAATTTTTATTGTTTGCTTGAGATCTTACTCGCACTTGTATTAAATATGTCAAAATATTACACTTTTTACGAAAAAATTTTACTTTTTTTGACAACCTCTAATGAGTGAACTTCTGATTTTGGGACATAAGCTCCGAAACGAGTAAGAACAAGAAAATAGAAGTCACAGATGATGTGACATTGTAACTTATCACTTAGGCCCATAACCATATTGTGAGTGAGAACAATATTTTGTTCACCATACAATACTTTTGACTTTAAAGATATTCAACAAATCTATTTCAGATTTCAATTTTATTCACAAATTAAAACATGCGTAGGCCTGCACGCCTACAATACAATATTTTATTTATTACTTGCGGAATTACCGGAGGTTAGATTTTTAGTGATTTTATTATTTTTTACTGTCCTTCATTGATCATTATTAACTTTTTAATAGTTTTAATTTATAATTACTTAAAATAAATGCTGAACTAACAAAAGGATTTTTTATTTGGACAAAACATTAAAAATAAAACTCGTGCTTAATTTGATTAAGGTACCTAAATATAGGCATATCGCCTATATATATGTAGGCCTACATGTACAACTGTATCAGAATAAAGAGGAAGCTTAACTATTAATGTCTTTTTTTTTTTTTAATAGAAAGATGTTAGTTTTGAAGTTTGTTTCATATTAGTTCAAACTATATCTCAATAAAATATCAAACAAAAATAAACCAAATTAGGATTACAATTAGAAAATTGGAAAACAAATTAGAAAACTGGATCTGTTTTTGAAGTAAACAACTAACCAATAGAGCTAAGAAAACCATAGATTAGAAATTTTACTATATAAGTTACTTAAGCCGAAAACGAAGCAACACGCGACGTGCGGAATTCATCGTTAGAACGGTGAACCAACCGATTCAACTTCAATACGCAAGAAACAAACTTGGAAATCGATCGCTTTCCCGATCAATTTAACTCCGTTCAGCTCAGCTAAGCTCAGCTCATCTTTTGGTGGCCGGTCAGCCTTAATCTCGCGTTTTCCGGTAGAAATCAGAATGTAATAACACGTAACATTTCTGTTTCGGAGTTCGGGAGGGGCAATTGCCTCCTTTGCCCCTCCCCTGGATCCGGGCCTGCTAAGAAAGCATGTCTGTGTTGAAGAGTGAAATTATTTAAACAAAAGAAAAGAATTTTCACAAATATTTAACTGTATCCTGCTACTAGGCATCCACAACAAATAGCCTCCTACTATGAGTATTTATTAATTCCATGCTTGAATATAAAAATAAATTTTTGTCAAGATCTGCACTTACAATAAATTATGTGTCTTTCTTTTCTTACGTAAATCAATAAACAAAATAAATCTATCAAACTCGCTACCAGAAAAAACAAATAGGTTTATTGTAACAGTCTGGGGGTTTTGAAATTCTCCTTTAAAAATTAACCTGCATTGAAATATCAAATCTGGGAAACAGAGTGAAGTAAACCTCCTGCATAGGTCTCAGTCTTGTTACTGACATTTGATTTACTGACGCTATATTGCTTGTCCGCCTTCATTACCTAACTTATAAAGTAAGAACAACCAAGCTCTTGCTTATTCAGAGTGTTTATCTAATGTGTACTTAGGAAAGTGTTAGTATTTTTATTGGTGTTTCGAATGCATACTTTCAGTTTGATTTTATTAACCGTTAACGGGCGGCTAGTGCCTTTAGACGCGGCACGACCCAATCTCTAAGCGTGGTTAGCGCCTTTAAATGCAAATACAGAAACACGTGCTTAGATGATTCCATAGATCACAAAACGTCCAATAGAGTGCAGGGTGATGTTCTTTCAGTATATTTAGACCAAATCAAAAATATAATCAATGTCTGTTACGCCTTATCGGTCTGTGTTCTGTCGCCAGAGCAAATGCATCTACTATCGCAAGTGTTTTCAGAGGGGCTTACGCCTATAGACGCATCTGTTTCACTCAGCTGTTACTTGTTTTTTCGTACTGATAGCTGACTGATATTCATTCCAAAGTTTTAGTTTAGTGCAAGTTCTTGTTTTTCTTAGTTTAGTATGTAATTATTTTATTTTTTAGACATCAATAAGTCTTTTATGTATTTAGTTTTTGAATAATTGTAAATTCTGCTACGTTTAGTTTGAATATTTTTAAATTCTTAAAAGGCATTTAAAATAATTTTAAAATTAATTGAGTATTTTTTGTGTGTACTTCTTAACCCTAAGAATCAAAATTTTAAAAAGAACATTGAGAAAATAAATATTTTTTTTTAACTCTAAATGAACAGTAGCCCATATTTTAGCTTAGCTCTTTAAGGTTTAATTGTTGTGTTATTTGATGCAAGAAAGAGGGGAAATATGATATGTTTTTTGGTAGTTTAAAGTAAAGTGCACTTTTTCCTGTTATTTCAAAGAAATTAACAGAAATTAGTATTCTGTTTTTTTAATCTTTAGAAAATTACCTTACGAAATTTCAACTTTGTATCATTAATATTCAAGAAATATGAATTCTTTTGTTAAAAAACATAAAATGATGCCTAAATGGAAAGCTAACTAAGAATTTTAGGCACATGTTTGTATAACCTTTTATTAGCTTAATGTTGATAAGCTTCTGATAAGTTTGGAACACCCTGTATACAAATAAAAAGTAATATTATATTCAGTTTACAACATTTTTAAATCTTTACTTTGTTATTTTCAACACATACATTTCAAATTCCTTATAAAATTCTAAAAAACTTTTTGGAAACACTGCTATAAGGCTCAAAATCTAATGTCCACACAAAAGAAGAAATCTAAAAAACTAATACACACAAATCATAATAAATGCACTATTACCTACATTCTAAATATATTTTTAAATAGATTATAAGATACAAATGGCTCCTAGATAAGACTAGCAAACAATGTAATACATAAGGCACAGCATGATTGGTATTTAGGTTTAGAATGGATATATTTACAACAATTACAAACAACAATGACAATCCAATGCATTGCTGACATTACAAACAAAAATATGTTAAGTCTTTAATTGGAATGAAATCTATTAGGTATATAGATAAAAAATGGTACTATTTTTTTAAATATGGAAATAAAACTTTAACCCTAGAACCGGCAGATCGCACGAAACGTGCGATCATGACAGCACATTTGTAACGCGTGATTGTATTGAATATTTGACCCACTAAAAATCTTCCAATCCCAAAAAAACAAACACCATTGGAAAGGAAATGTTTCAAACTTTATTTTTTGTATTTACAATTTCTTTCTAAATCGTATATTTACATACGTAATCATCGTTGCAGTTTATTAGTTTTCTACAAATCAATCGGCGCCCGGAAATTCATACAAAACATAACGAAATTACTCAACTTTTGTCAATCTCTAAAACCCGCCCAGTAGGTTGTCTTAGTTAAACCTATGTACCGATGGATTCATCACAATTTCCCCTATCCAAAACTTTCATCAAATCAAAAATCGGACCAATAGTATTGAAGTAAGAAGGGGTTTTGTAGACCCTTGCAATTGGTCAGTTTTCCAACCAATAAACAGCGTTATTTATTTCACGTGAGATCTTTATGACCTCAATAGTTTTTTATAGATATTTTGGTATCTTTGTAAAGATAATTCTTCAAGCTAACTTCCCCTGTAAACCAAATTTGCTATATTTGAACAGTTTATTGTGTAGGACCGTGGGAAAGTGACTGCTAATACGGTCTCACATAACGTTCAAATCTGTAGCGTAACGGACTTTTATAGCATAGGGAGACATACGAGAATGCGCGCGCAACTTGTACAGACGAGAGTTTACAATATTTTTCTAACTTTTGTTATTCAAATACTTCTAAGTCAAACACTTTTATGAAAAGATAATTTACAAGTATACAGTTCAGTTCTTTGATTTAGTCTCTACACTTTGTTATAATAATATTTTATTTTTGTGCACAGCATATATTAGTAAATTACGTTTCTAACTTGGCATACTTTTGATAGCAGACTTGTAGTAAGAACATAAAATCTCGTGTTTTCAAAATAAGAAATTTGAAAATGTTAAATGTTTTTATACAGTTCTATTTAGAACTAAATTACGAAACTTTTTTACATTTATGGAAAAAATTACAAAAAATGTTTACTACTTTTTATGTAGACTTAAAGTTGAACTTTTATTTTTCGTAACTGAACATTTTTTGTTTCTTGAGCTAATAACTTTCTAAATTTTACATCTATAATTTTTTACTGGCATATACAAATTCTTTGAACCTTTCTCTACAAAAAAGCTATGGAACACTTTTGGATTGGGGTTAATTTACTATGTTTGGCGAATTTTTGAATAAATGCTTGCACACGCCAAAAAATCCATTTTCGTTAACATTGCCGGTTCTAGGGTTAAAAAATTTAAAATAAGTTAACTTCATCGGAATGCCAAAAGGCTAATGGACTGGCGTCCAGGATAGGTAAAGCTACAACATAATACAATGAAAACAGTCTTGCTAAATGAGTATAAAAAAATAATATACGATTACTTCAGTAGTAATATTTAACTGCATGTTTTTAGTTCAGTTATTTATACAACTTTAATTAGAAATGTATGTAGAAACTAAAGAGAAAATATGGTTGTGTAGGTCTTTATGAATATTTCAAATAAATTTACTGTAGAAATTAAATAACTACTAACATTAAAAGAATTATTGTTATTGTTATTACTTATTTATTGGCTTATAAACAGTGCATGTTTGCAAATAGGAATACATACTACACTAAACAAACTTGTCATGAAATAAAATTATAACAGATTAAAAATTTTATTTGGTTTATATTTATATGTATATTTGTGATGTATAATGCATCAGATATGAGAAATATAATGTAAAGAAAGAATGCTCACACTGCAGAATTATTTTACAATATATGAGAGATTCAGGTCTGGTTTGATCGCATTATAAATCATTAGAGAATTGTACAGGAATAAAATAAATAAAAACAGCTGCAGATCACCGAAAAGTGGATGATAGAGTATGTACTTTGAGGATGAGTAGTAAAAATAAACCGAATTTTTACTCCTCAAACAGTTTTGAGCGGGTTGACAAAGTAGAATGTTGAAGGTCGATAAATGGAATTTCTCTCCATTCCTTCTTCAGTACTACCTAGAGTGAGCAAGAGGACCCATCGCCAGCTTGGTGGATATAAAATGAATTGTAGTAAATTTTACGAAAGAAAATGTTAAACCATCTGAAATTGTGACTAGTTTCAGCACACAACTTTCTTGGACCTAAGTTGGGCCAGCAAGTTTAAGGGTAGATGAGAAAGTGTTAAGAACAATAATAACTTAATTTACCATTAACATTAATTTTTAAACTTTTAATTGGACTTTATTATTTTTTGTTTATATGTATATATTTAGTGTACATGTTGAGATATCAGGTTTTCATCTCACTATAAGACACATTAAATAGATCCCTTGAACTAAAAACTATCCTTAACTCATTTCAAACATGAAAAAAGTTATAAAGAGTTTATAATTATTTAAAAAAACTTTTGTAATAGTATATTGTTGATGTTAGGCATATCTATGAAATGTCTAATCCTGACTCTCATCTTGGAATATTGACCTTATTACAGACTTGTAAGTTAACAGGAATCAGCACATTGATGCCAGGATGTAAAAACTTTTGTGTAACTTATCAGATGCCATTTAAACAAATAACAAAAAACATTGTTTAAATAACAGATGCCATTTAAAAAAAAAATACAATACTTATAATTTACGAATGGAAAGTATTTACTGAACTGGTGATGACTGGGTATGAAATGAGAAACCGGGCATTATTTGTGACGATGTGATCATCATGTGATTGGTGTATACAGAAGTTTATAAAATATTAACGATCTGGAACATCTGAGGAATATTGTTATTAAATACTCAAAGCATACTCAAAAAGTCATGATTGACAAACACTTAAATATCTCAGTCTAATTCTTGTCATAAGTAATCTAAAAATATCTATCATAATATCTAAATTACTTAATGATTTTAAATTACAATATTTTCAGTAATGCATAGAGAAGTTAAATACAGTTGATAAGTTTATATTTTAATTATATATAATTATTCAGATCTAAGGACAGCACTGTTATTTTTAGGACTATTAAAACCTAACAACAACACAATCATAATAATTACCATAAATTAGCAAGACTTGTGTAAACTAATTGGTTCAATTTACACTTAGTATATTTACAAATAGCACCATACATTCATAAAAAGATTCATCTGTTACGAATAGGTTACGATTAAATTAATTCATTCTTGTCAGATTTAATTTCCGTACATAAGTATGACTTATATTTAATGATATATTGATTTATTTTCAGCTTCTTGACTAAGATTATGTGTTTTAATTAGTCGCGATTACGTTTGAGTAATCTGAAATAATATTTAATAATTTCTTAAACTACTTCAAGTAGCTGGTGAAGAAATTTTAACAATTGATTTCTTTTTTATACTTAATTACACTCAAGAAATAATAATTTGTCTAACCTCAATCTAATAAACAATCATAATGGATATCAAAATTGTCTCAAACAAGATAAAAAATGTTTCTACTAAGAAACCAGATAAAAAATGTCTCGTACTAAGTACTAAGTTTGGGCATAAGACACGAAGCTCCGTCCATTTTAATATTGGGAATTGCACTTTCCTCCTAACTTTACTAATTTCTTAGTTTAAAAAATAGTCTCTCGGTACAAAATATTAAAAAAATAATTACAACTAGTTTCCATTCACTTGGAATGTCCTTAAAAGAAATAAAACTAAATAACTTCCGGCCAATGGAACAGGTATCGTGAGTTCTATTCTGGACTTGAAGCTCCAAAATATCAGATCAGCCTAAGTATTAGTGTTCACCCTTAGACATGTCATCTGAAACAGAAAAGTATCCATATGAAAATAAAAACAACCATCAATTAAAAATGTATCCTACATCTTTTTGATAGTAATTACAAATAAATTTTGTATTGTCAAAACATTAGAAAAAAATTAATATCAACACTTTACCCACAACAAGTTAAACTTTAAGACCATAAACAAGAATTAACTAAAAACTAACAAATAGGGAGTTACATTGAAGTAGATTTCATGAAACAAATAAATATACATATATGAAAACAGAATAATATAACAAATTATTACTTTACCTCTAATCAACAATATAGAATCAATTACAGAAAACAATATTTTATACTAACTGTTGGTACAGTTACCAACAAAACAACCAAATCCAAGAGCAATTATTGTAAAGAAGGTGTTCAAGATTTGAAATTTGACCTATTTTTAATTTTTGGTTGATAAACTTGGAACCTATTGAACACAGTCTTTTCTGAAGCAAAGCTACTCTGTAGAGTCATGAGCACAACCATACCTGATATACTCCTCTGAAGAAATTTCATCAATACTCAATCGGTCACAAACTGTACAGATACTGTCAACTGTAAGACTTGATCTTAACCCTTGTACTGTCAGACCACTCAATTTGAGTTGTCGTGGGGGCATGGCATTTGAAATAGGTCAACTTTGACAACTCTACTTGTATTGAATATTTCACCCACTAAAAATCATCCAATCACAATAATTAAAAATCTGTTGGAAAGGAAATGATTTAAACTTTAATTTTTGTAATTACACATTTTTTTCTAAAACGTAGGCCTATATTTACATATGTAATCATCATTTTAAAATTGTCGTTTTCTGTAAACCTGTTGCCGCACGTGAATCACAAAGCAATTATACTCAACTTTCCTACGTCTCTAAAGCTCAGTAGTACTCAACAGAAATATTAATAATATAATATAATAGAAAGATACCATTGGATTCGTCAAGATTTTATCTTTCTAAAACTGCCTTTTTTTTATTTTTTTTTAGTATTACAAAATTTAGTGCAAGTATTAATAAATATCAAGAGCACTCTTATTATTATTATGAAATATTGGATGGGTTATATTCCATTTATTACCTTATTCTAAAAGTATTTATATAAACATGGGTTTTACTATATTTTATGAAATTTTTAAAGTAAATAGGCAAAACGACTAAAATTAGTGCGATATTGTGACAATTTTCCCACAATTAATGCAATTACAGAGGGACCAGCGAGCACATAATAGAATAGAGAAGTTACTCGGAGCGCAAACTGAGGCCGGCCGGATGTGTTGGTCCAAGATGGTGGCGCCGTCCTAGTCCGAGCGTCTAACAAGCGTTATTTCAGGTACAGTAGTCCGTTTCTGACTTACTTAATGTACTTGGGCTTGTGTTAACGGACTTATTTCAAAACATTATACATTTTTCTGATAATGAGTTGGACGATAATCATTTTTGTTTAGTGATCGAGATAATAGCTCAAATTTATTTGAAATAATCCTTTACTACTGTAACATTAGTAATGAAAGCCTGCATAAATCTAAGGTGAGACAACAACTAAATACAGCTGTAATTTTTTTGGGTCAATAAATATTAAATAATGTCTTATAAGTATTTGGAATAAGTCATTTTATATCCTTAATTTATAGTGAAACTTCGAGGTTGTTGTGGACATAGAAATAAGTGACTAAAACCAGTTTTTTCTTCAGTGTAATTTAATTTACTATTATTTACATCAAGAAAATATTATTACTAATCTCAGCTAAGAAGATTCGTTGATTTATAAATATTTAACAACATATTAGTGTAATCTATTATGTATATAACAACACGTAGCCAGTCAGTGGTCTGTGGCGATAGCAGTGGTGGATTTAGGGGGGGGGGCTATAGGGGCTGCAGCCCAGGGCGGCAAATTTTTGGGGGCAGCAAATTTTTGGGATCCGCAAATTTGAATGAAGAAAAAAATACTTTTATTTAGCTCAATTAATTCACGAATTTAAATAAAAAGGAGTCGGCCTCTTGTTGAGTGTGGGCTGACCAAGGTTGTATTGGATAGCTGAGGCGACGCAGTCAGAGTTTTTGAGTCAAAGAGTGTCATAGGCAGAAGGCAGTGGCTCACCCGGTGTACATAAAGTCACAAGTCATCTGAGTGATAAGAACGAGTGACAACAAGCAATTTGTTATCAGTTTGTGCATATTGTCATGTTAAACATTCTTCTTTAATTCGTTTATACTTTCTTTTATATGATGAATAAATATATGAGTTGTGGTTAATTATATAACAACAATCTGTGGTTATAGTAGAGTACAGAGTTGAACCGTTCATTCTTGCAATTTGAGATATCGCGCGAAAACCTAGTTTTTACCCCTAAAATAAATAACGTGTGTCCGTTACCCCCTTACTCAGCTCTCAGTACTGTAGCTATAAGCTTTGCTCAGAACTGTAGCCTTCAGCCGAGTTTTATTACGTAAAGCGATTCAACTGTTAAACTGTACGATATTCTATTTGGAGGCTATTTTAATTAATAATATAATTAACTACAATATTTATTGCATACTTTAATACAGTTTTTAAAGATTTTAAAGATTTTTTATGAGAAATTGTCAGTTTTTATTCATTAGCTTTCCGGATTTTTTCAAAAGGCTACCGTACTACTATTTGTAATGTAATCAAAGTACAACTTGTGTGTTGTACAATAGTACATTTGGACAATAGTACAATGAAACTTAAAATTATGGCAATATAAAATTAATTCAATGAGCGTGTAAAATGAAATAGGAAAAAGTAGCTAGTGATCGGCTCTAGCAGAAAGATGTATCTTGTCCCAAACGGGCAAACAAGGTGTGACGGTGTCACTAAACATAAGGGACACTACAAGGGAGGATTTCCGAGAGAGTTATTTGGGTTAAAATTTACCTAAATTAAAGGTAATTGTGAAACAAGGTACAAATAAGGAATTTTTACATCTGACAAGAAAAAAAATTATCCCTTACTCATGTAAAAATTAACTTTACAATACATAAATATTATCCTCAGTTCAGATAAATTTTTACCTCGGTAATTGCCTTCGCTCACGGGGTGAGAGACATTCGAAGCGAGAGAGACTCGAAGTCAAACTGATTCTCCCGCCTACTCGATTTCCTACGTAAGTGAATGGGGATCCCCCAATGAGACGTTTTGCTGCCGAAAAGGGAAAGAGACTTGAATTCAAAGCGAGAAAGGCTCAAACTGTTGAGAACGGGAAAAATCTATCGTTACGCTTGAAACGATGAGTTGTGTCTTGTTGACCATGTAGATGTTTAATGTGAAATTTGTGGGAGAAGTTAAAAAAACATCATGTGTTATATAATCATACCATCCAGGAATATTCTAGGAAAGAGTATACATAGAAAGCATGGAATGAAATTTCCAAGGAAGTAAATTTGTCACCTAAGAATCTCATTTCATTACACTTTTTCTTTAATATAATTATAGTTACATAGTTTTACTGTAGATAAAGATAATCAATAAAAAAAAATCCGATCAAATTTAAATTACTGGAATCATTAATTATATAGAATAGCAGGTATTGTTAAAACGATAAGCTATTTTCTTTGGAGGTTATCTGGTGTCTTCTTTTTCTTTTTTCTTATTTTCTTTGTGCCAATTCGGTATAGAAAATGTACAACTGTAGATAAATCTACTGTAAACAGTTATAAATCTAGGCCATTCTATAGAATGACAAACCTTTTGCAAAGCTCTTCTGAAATTATTTTACCGCAACAAACAGCCGAAATGATAGTTCCGTTCGATGCACACGTATTTTATTAGTCCTTCTTTTCATCAGTCGGTTGGTACCAATAAAACATACCTTTCTCACCATAAACAGATCATTTTAAAAACTTTGGAAGAAGAAAGTTTTGTACCTTCTTGGTTGAAGACTGCGACAAAAATCTCCCCGTGAGCAGAGGACATATCGCATAAGATGCAAGATGTTTACACCACTTCGATTCTGTCTCGCCCAGAGAGTACAGAGTTGTATAGAGTGGCTTACCCTATACTGAATGCATGCGGGGCAGTGAAGCCAAAAGGGTCCGCCATTAGCGGCCAAAACTCGGCAAGACTGCTGCTCTTGACTGGCGCGAGCAATCGACACCGCTTAACATATCACGTCACTTATACCTCTAAACATCGTTCAAAAATTATGAAACTTCACAGTTAGAGGAACCAACCTTGCTGAAAGCAACACTGTGATTTAAATGTACAAACAGAAATTTGTTATTTGGAAAAAGAAAAAAAATATCTGCTGAGATATGTTGCCAAAGAGTTTATTGTTTCATATTTGAAATCCATTTTCACCTACCATTAGCACTTACTTAGCAATTGTCGATTATTTAAAGCATTTTAAATTCCACGCTATAGCTGGTTCTTTGCGCACTTTAGCCTACTATTATTACATAGAGTGATTTTGTTATTTAACTATAACTACATAATTTTATATATTATGTAGAGGTTTTTTATAACTACGAGTTCACGGCAGTGAGTGAACCTGACTGCGCAGCACTGGCCAAGATCAAAGGATTAGTCGCCATCTTGAGCTGCCAGACGGCTTCAACGGCGAGACCCCAGTGTCCACTCTATATCACTCTGTACTCTCTGGTCTCGCCCAGTAGGCGAAGAGAATAAATGATATTGTTTACACTTGTCAGATATAAAAATTCCTTATGTGTATCTATCCAATGATTACCCCTAGTTTAGGGTAATATTTACCTTAACAAATTTGCTCAGTGTAGGGGAGGCAGATTGCTACTAGCCCCTAAGCAGCATTTGTGTAAATCCGCCTCTGCGCGATAATGAACGTTAAGGGGGCGCTTACCCTGCGCCATATTGAATCTGATTCCCATAAGAGCAATGCTACAGAATAAGTCATTTTTTTCCGTTAATTCGTGGAATAAATTTAAAATTTTGGTTTCATTTTGAAGTACTATCATATGCTGATGTTGATTGCCGAATACATTTTCAAAACCCGTGTTATTGTTTTCATAAACGTATGATATAAATAGTAAAAAATAGTAAACTTTATTAATTTTTTACTCAGTTGCAAAAAGAAATATTGCAAAAAACTTTAGCAATCACCACCCACAATCTATTTTACTTTAAGAAAAAAAAATACAGCTTTCGTTTTTTGCCAAAAACAACAGAAAAATATGCTTAATAGTGAAGGTATGTTTTGGTTATTTAACATTGAAATTGGTACCCAACTTCGCCGTTTTGAATGTAGAGAGCCGAGCCTTAAAGGCAGTTTTGCCGCGTTCTTATACCTGGATTTCTGAGAAAACGGAAACAATAAAAAAAAAATTGTAAAATAAATATCAAAATTTGGTTATTTATCTACAACTTTCTCTCTGACAAAATGTCTCTGACCAAAAAATAAAAAATTTTCCCAAAGAACAACTTTTTCATGTCTGTTTTTCAAAAACAGAACTACAAGTATGTAATAACAAATTTATACATGAATTAATAAAATTATTATTATTTTTTAATTATTACTATCCATATCCTCAGACTATATACTATAAGCATTCAAAATTCCAACAATATTCTTCAACTATTACTGTTTAAAATGACAGTGTATTTGTCGTGAAGTTTTATCACGAATTGAGCTTGCTGGTCTTAGATTTCAGGCAGTATGTCGGACCAATATGGCGGACTTGGCCTCACTTTTAATGCACTTGTCTTCTCAGAACAAACAAGTATAAATTAATGTTCTCAATAGACAGGATAAGATTTGTGATATACAGTACAAACATTAAATTCAGTCTATTATGCCCTTGTACATACGATGGGGAAATTCTTCAGGAATATGAAAAGGGTTTAAAAAAACGATTAAAATTATACTTAAATTTAGATAAGATACATGGTATAATGCATTTCAGTTATAAAAAATCATGCCATTAAACCGAACTTGTTTATTTTTGAAAGCATTCTGCATGTAGTGGTAAATAGAAAAAACTTACTGAGTTTTGGACATTACCACTTTTATTAAGTTTGCAAAACATATGTTTTTTGATTATGTAAACATTAAATCTAAATTCTTTGAAAATAAGCCTCTGTATGCAGGAGCAAAGTTATTTATTACTAGAGGAAACCCCTGTGTGCTACGCATGCTAACCCTGTTGGAACCTTTTATAAACATAATCATGTCATGTTTTCTTTATAATAAAGGTGTAGGATTAATAATAACCCCAAAGCTAAGATGGTAAATAATGTTAAACATTTAACTCAAATTACTTCCTATATTTTATAACAGCAGTTATAATAAAAGAACCAGCAAGGCTCAGGTCTACACTTTAAAAACTTAACCTAAAAGTTAGAAATACAAAAATAATTGTTTCAAAGTGTGAATTCAGCTGTTAATGGAAATATTGGAGCAAAGAGCTGTTTTATCTGTTATTTTATTTAATTGATTGCTATGGTAATAAATGTAAACACATGTGTTTGTTCATCAGTCTAGGCCTAACCTAAGATTTTTTCCGAATAAATTTACAAATATTGAAATAAAAAATGTTTTTGTCAAAATGAATTATAGCCTATGTTACTCAGGGATAGTGTAGCTTTTTATTAGTAAAAATATTTGTTCAATCGGTTCAGTAGTTCGAGAGATTACCCCCTACATACAAACAAATAAATTTTACCTCTTTATAATATTAGTATAGATGTTAACCTGCTAAAATCAAACTTTTGAATATTTTAGGTAAAACAGGAACTATTGACACCTACCGATAATTGTTATAATCTAATTTAAGCCCTTTCTTATGAAAAGAAACAACTTTAACATATTTCAGACAAGCAGGAAAGATACCTTCTTCCAAACAGTAGTTAAAACCAATAAGCAAGTACGGTATCTCAGAAATATAGCAAGAGGATAATTTCAAAATAGTAACCATATTGATCCGTTGCAAGTACTCAATAGATTGATGACCATGTGCATTGTAGGAAACATCTGGTTTATCGTTATTGATGTAAACATAACCTTTGTTAGTGTTTTGAAAATTTTGTGTCCACTGGAAACTTGCAGCAATGATCAGTCATTAGAATCTTGTGTCTGAAGGAAATAAACGGTATCAGTTAACTGACACAAACTTTCTCCCAACTTACTGTAGTCAAAATAATATTGTTTTTAATAATTTTATTTACTACTTTTTAGAACAAAACAAAAAAATAATATTCTACCTACGTCAATCGTATAAAAAAGTTATTGTCCCAGGCGGGATTCGATCGCGCGACCTTTGAATTACTGGCCGTCCTCGCTACCGTTGTGCTACCCCGTGCGGCCGTCGCCGTGATGCTAGATTGACAACATAAACTTGTTTATTTTTTAACATTTCCCCATAATTATGAAACGCCGAAGTTTTGATAAAAGCGGGTGGTGTCATATTGTTTGGCATCTTAAGCACTATAAATTCTGAAAATTTGATCAATATCGTTAGAGCCGTTTTTGAGAAATTTGCATTTTTATCGTTTTTTATTGGTTTTATGGGGTAAATTACCCTTAAAAATTAAAAATTCCAAAAAATGAAAAAAACGCCTGGAGATATTAGGGTTTAGTACCTACATACCAAATTTCATGAAAATCGGACCAATAGTGTCCCCTCTGGTCGTGTATACATACTGACACACTGACAGACATACACCACGTTAAAAACACTTTTTTGGGTTCAGGGAGCACCAAAACAAAAAATTCCACTAAAAATATTTTTGGGTTCAGGGAGCACCAACACAGATAATTGCACTAAACAATTTTTTGGGGTTCTGGGAGCACCAAAACAGATAATTCAACTGAAAATTCAAATTCGAACGTTTTTACGAAAACAATACTTTCTCCATATACTACGTATAGGGTGGAGAAAGTAAAAAACAATGTGACCTTTTTGAAGAATAGATAAACAATATGGACAAAGTTGTATAAATAGTGGAAACTTTTACAAGTGGTCGAACAAATACGTCTGATATGCAGCGTTCACACTGAATAGTTAAGGTGTTAACTCTTTTATTAGTAAGCTAAATTGAAACCCTATTCAAGAAGATCAACGAGTAACAAGTGGTTACATAAGTTAATTGTTGTAACGCAAATATTTTTACTGTGCACTCTTTATTGTCCGCTATAAACTTAAATACAGGAAAGCATAAACACGTTGGGTTCCAAGGCAATTATTAGACTAGCACAAATACCTTACGCTTCTCATCTGATGGGAACTGAAAAACCATTATCAGAGAGAGTAATACTCATTCTTGGAAAGAATTTTAACCTGTGATGAAACTCGGATCTATCATTTTGAGCTTGAGTCAAAATGCCAAAGTGAACACCATTTTACCTTTTACCTTTTACCGAAAAAAGTTCAAAACTCATTTAAAAACTACAAAATTCATGCTTAGAATTTTTTATGGCTTTTAGAAAGTCAGTGAACTGTGAATGGGGAATACTCCAGGGAATAATTAAAAACAAAAGTAAAACCAGTAATTCTCAGAAAGCATGAGGTTTGCAGAGTAAGAGTGGTTTTTCATCAAGACAACGCAGGTCCGCAAAAAGCAAATGAGAAACTTGAAACTATTCAAAGGTTATGCTGGGAAGTCTTACCTCATCCTTCTTAAAGTCCTGATTTGGCTCCGTCAGATTTACATTTTTTGGGCTCATTAAAGAGGCTAGTGGTGCTAGACTGGCTTTGACATCAAGACAAAGTTTTATTTTCTGCAGGAAAATAAACTGGTACATTGAAGAGACAAGAGTATGCATGTAGGTTGGAAAGTAGTCATAATTCATTATTTTTTTTATAAGAAATTATGAAAGTGCTTAGAATTTTCTGTTTAGTTATTGAATGACCCTCCACAATCTTGATATATATTTCAAGCATTTCATAGTTAATTTAATTGGATATAAACATATACAACTTATAAAACTATATTTCTACTACTCTCACACATTACTTTATTTTGGAAGAACTAACCTGATCACTTTGACTTTCTTGGGTTTGAAATCAGTCTGCGTATGTCAAACGGCGCATCCTTTACGAGTGCCATAGAGGACCTTAAGTTCTGGGAAAATTATTTTACGTATGAGTGAATTAGTTTTACCGGCCAGAACTGCTCTTGCTGGATCTTTCTTGAGGGTTTTTATCCCAGGCTTATGAACTAAAAAGGCATTGTCTAAGATTTGAAACTCGTAATCCAGAACGCACAGAATGTAACCCTGAAATAGAAAAACAATTGAAACAGTTTAAAAAGAAACTTTAAGTTAATCTACAGATAAATGTTATGTATAATTACTAATTAGTCAAACGAGTAGTAAAATAAAGTAGGTTCTCTAAATTATTTCATTCACAATATACAAGCAATCATTTAAAACAATGAAAAATTAATGAATTTTAAAGTGAACAATAATATATACTTTTGCAAAAATGATACTGAACCCACGGCACTGATCTAAGGAATTGAAAAAACATGCATAGGACTGATACTGAACCGACACAACACTGATACGTTGCAGACCTGTGTAAATGGACCTTTATTAAAAAAAAATAGTTTTAATAATATCAACTCATTGGGTTAGCAGCTAGTCCTAGAGTTCAGTCTTTAAGGATCAACCTAATACTTTGGATAAGGTTCGTGTTTGTAGCAGATATGCTGAACTAGAATTAAAGCATAAAAGAGTTAAAGAGTAAGTTAAAGCATGCCCAGAGCAGTGTAATTACTCTGAAAACCCGTAAACATGTTCCTAGTTGTTCCCCTCCCCCTAATACAAGCAAATCATTCATGGAGCCGTACCTGTTTTGTCAATGCCAAACAGATGTAGTACTTAGTCAAACAACTTGATCCTACTCTGCCGTGTTCCTACTTCCCAAAACTAGTGTAGTCTGGTTTTACAGTTTCTTCAATAGTTCATGGTGCAGTCTATACTCTTAGTATGCTGCTTTATAACTGAATGTATTACTTCGTCAAATCCAATGAGTATTGTTCATTAATGGATATACGTTAATAATCGTAATGTTTCATACAAGATGACTGTATGGCTGGCAAAATTATTTGTGTAATTACTTATTTAGGCTTTTTACTTGTATTTAAGCACAATTATTAATCTATACCAGGGGTCTCCAAACTACGACCCATGAGCCAAATCCGTTCCGCCAGGGCCATCAATCCAGCCCATAACAGATAGTGACCAATGACATCATTCCTGCCCGCAGCAGCTAATGGCTTAATGTTGTTATTGTTGTTGTGATAAATTGGATAAAAAACAGAATGATAATAACTTGGTGTTATTTACTTGCTAGATATAGCTTTATGACAAGTATAATACGCAGAAAAATTAACTTAGCATAATAATTAACAAATAATTGAAATGAATCAAAACATTATAATTATTATAACATATAAACATTATAACATTTAAAATACTATTGAGATTTATGTATTTGTGATTTTCCACTGTCAATAGTTATGTTGTGGACTGATTTTACTTGTACCAATTAATTATTAAAAGAGATTTAAGATGATCATAAGTTAACTTAGCTCTGTAAACATTCTTTGTGAATTTCATTTTGGAGAATGTTTTCTCGACAAGAAAGTAGTGCCAAAAACAGAAAACAGCCCTCGAGCAAATTATCAAATTGTACCAGTCATAAGTATTATGAAATTGTCTTTTATCTTTTGAAGACTCTTATAAAAATCCAAAAAAAGATGAGTTTTGATATTTGTTCTTAATTATACCACTGCACAGTAAATCAATAATTTCCATTTCAAGTTCAAGTATGGTTTCAATGTCAATATCAAAAGGATTTAAAAAAAATCTTAATTTCATTCACAATTACATCAAAGTCTGAGAAACTGAGAAGCGGAATTATCGATGATTTAGCCCAGTGGATCTAATGAAATAATTAACAACTGATATGACTGGTTTTAGAACGTCAGACATATCTAAACATTGTCCACACAAGGACTGTTGATGAATGACACGATATAAGACTAATGGTTTTGAACCACCATAATTTTCTACAATCTTAGACACAAGAACAACCACTCCTTTATTTTTACCAAACATGTTTTTGCCTTAATCAGTAGTAGACCTAATAGATTTAAAGTTTTTCCATCAAAGGTTCTTTTTGTTAATGATATTTTCAACTCCCTTAAATATATCTTCCCCAGTAGTCGAGCCATGAATACTATCACTATCAAGAAGTTCTTCATACATCTCATAGCTTTTATCTATTCTTCGAATAAAAATCAACACCTGAGAAATATCAGACCCATCGGTAGACTCATCCAAGGCCAGAGAAAACCACTCAAGATGTAAATATTTGTCAGATAGTTGAGATGATATATTTTCTGTGATGTCTTTTACCCTCCAAGCCTGACAAGCAGACAGTTTTAAATAAATTTTCCTTTTCAGGGCTCATTTATTCGGCTACTGCAATTACGCATTCTTTGATCACTTCTCCATCGGTGAATGGTTTTTCACGTTTTGCAATTTCAAGAGCCACACAAAAGTTGGCACGAGTTGCAGCCTCTTGTTCACTATTGAGTTTCGTAAACGTAAATTGCTGCGAATTCAATCCTCGCCTTAATGTTTGAAATTTTTCTGTATGCAAACTTCCTGTCTATTTTGAAAATGTTTCGTTTCATAATGATGTTTAATGTTATATTCTTTGAGAACGGCTATGGATTCATTGCAAATCAAACATAGTCCCTTCTTACTGGACTCAATTACGAAATATTGAAAGTTCTATTGATCTTTGAATGTTTTGCATTCACTGTATATTTTTCGCTTCATTTCCATACTAGTAAATCACACACAAAAATCAAAGTACTGTTATGAAGATGTCTTTAAAACAAGCACAAACACGTTTTACGAGTGATGCACTACTTTATTTCACAACAGACAATTTTGCTTCCTTCGCCTTCCCTAGGTAGGCTGACCGCGGTCATAAAATGCTAGATTTTTTATACTCCATAAGTTTGTGAACAGTATTGAACAGTTTTAATAAAAAAGAATCTACATTACTGTTCCAAACACTATAAATAAAAAAAAGAAACACAATATGTAAACACAACACTACAAGTTAGAAATTTATTTATAAAAAATAAGGAATTAAAAATTTAATCCGAGAGATTTATTGCAGCAAACTAAAAAAAGAAAGTACAACTAACGTAGTTGACACATCAGCGTGGAAACTTCTACTGGCTAGTAAATCATAAACGAAGTCAATTTCGTTGAAACATGGAGGGCCCGAAGGTACAAAAAACATGTTATTTATGGTATGCAGAGTAATCGCATGGGTTTTACCGATTTTTTATATAAAAAAAAAATATTCCCAATTAGCAATCCGTGATCCAGATTTATGAGAGTCTACTGTACTCCGCTTTCGAAAGTACTACTAGCGCTTTCTGTTAGCGATAGAGGTAGTAACCATTACCTATTTTCGCTTGTGACCATCAGGTATTGTCAAGTGTCACGGTCGTAACAATGAAATACAGTTAGTACATAATAATAATTCGACCACGCAGCTGGACCGCTGACGTGAGTTGAGCAAATTTCCAAAATTAAGTTTATATGCCTATGTTTTAGGGTTTCAACCAACAATTTGGAAAATAGGTTTACTCACGAAGGCGTTGAACAGCTATCTGTGTGTACGCAATATATTAGTAGAATTTGTTTGCGCCTAGTGGCCTCGCAAGTTTTCCCCTCTTGGCTTCGATTTTGGTCGATTTTGGGGGAACCAAGCGAGCTATAAGGTCGCGTAAAAAACAAAATGTGCAGAATAACATCCTACATTTATATTTTTAGAAAAACCTCTAAAAAAATTTCATTCTCATAGTAAAAATCTCAAAAAATAGTTACTTCCGGTCAAAAAACGTACTTCCGGTTGTTGGATTTTTTTGGCTAACGAACTCGTTGAGCCACATAGACAACCAACACATATACAAAATTTGGACCAAATCGGACTTAAATTGCGGCCGCTAGAGTGCGAACATATATATATTACAACGGAAAGCCTAGACGTTGCGAGCACCAATTTTATCGACGTTCAGCCCCACTTTGCGGGTGACAATTTTACTCTAATTTGGCCCCACTTTGCAACGCAAGCTTCTGTTATAAAATAAATTACATTCACCTACTGGAAGGCAAAAGGCTACTTTCTTTTTTCACCCAGGTGAAGCAACTTAATTTGAATAAAATTTTGTTTATTCTAATCAACAATTAATTTTACAACTTCCAGAATTTAACATCACTAGCTCAGATAATTTCAACTCTTGTTTACCCTTTTGGTAAGTCTCAGAGACGTTAGAACACTGAAACCGCCTTAGTAACGTATTTGTGCTTTTAATAACCTTTTCATATATTTACTATTAATTGTATAAAACACAGGACATAATAATCGATAATCATCAACACAGGTAAAACTCAAGTAATTTTTGTTCTGTAAATAAATGATAAATTTTATTTATCAAAAAGCAAAATTAAAATAAAACTTTCAATTAAAATGTTAATATTTTTCTTTAAGAACTTTTCTTTCAAACAATAACTTTTACACTTAATTTAACACAATTATTACACAAATAGACAGAACGTTCTAATTTACATTTACTTTATCTTTTTACTTATTCAATATATGATTTGATTTATTTTTAAATTTAACTTTATTTTTAATGACTCTACTTTTTTTCTATGAATTTAAATTTTAAAATGAATTAAACTTATCCTACCTAACCCAGTATATGAAATAAATCTTTTTAAATTTAACTTCAGGCAAATTTTGGGGACAAGATATAACGTAACATACGCTTTTCACAGACCTTAGGTTTGCTTGTAGTCGTCCTGAAGTTGTATGCGGTTAGGAGGTTCGGTTCCTGGTTGTAGTCAGGTTTCCCTCAGGTCGTTCGTCTCGCTATTCCATCAGAAGTCCATATTCATGTATCGTCCTGTACCTCGGTTACTGCGTAGGAGTCTTGAAGTCCAGATACGTGAGAATCTTATTAAGAAGTTTCATGAAGATGAAGAATTATTAAGACGCACTATTAAGAATTTTTTGAGAAGCCTTGAGAAAAATTATTAGAGAAGAGAAGCGAAGAACGCGTTCGACGCGTCATCGGCTTATATATGGTTTTCTCCTACCACTTTCAGCGTTGATTTTAGTGATTTTTTAACTTTCTTGAAACTTAACCTTTTTCAAAGTTTTTTGGTACTGGCTTGTAGTATAAATTATTTCATGAATTGTCATGTTATTTTCATCCTTTTTCTTCCATAAATTTCTTCGCAATCTCGTTTTTTAACTTTGTGATTTTCCCCCGGAAATTTCTTAGCTTCTCCCTCCTACCTCTTGACGTTGGCCTGCTGTTTCCATGGTCTATTGTCTTTCCTAATTTCCTAATAACTTTTGCAGTTTTGCTCCGATTTTGAATTTCTTTCAAGATTCTTAATTAGCATGATGTCTTCTTTCTCCTCGAAGTCGAATCGTTGTTGTGCGATTTTCCATTCTCTTTTTATGTTAATCTTAATTTTTTGCTTAACGCTTTTTGAAAAAGTTTTTCATTTTTCACTTTTTTCAATTTTCCTTTTGACACCTTCATTTGACCTGTGAATTTTGTCCATGGCCGCAGTTTCACTTTGTTTTTCCTTTTTGAAGTGGTTTTTTGGGACTTAGCAATTTTCGATTTTTCTCAATTTTTGTTTTAATTTTACTCCCGAAATTTATTTCAAATATTGGTGGTTTACAATACAATATAATACCTATGACTCTATTTAATCTCTTTATTAACCTTAAAACTTAATTTTACTTTAAACTCTTTATTTTTCAGTGTGAAATTTATCACCATTTCAATTTAATTAAATTTACTGCTTTCTTTATATTTTCTTATAAAACTTTCTTTTCTTAATAACCTGTTTACATTTAATTTACTTTAAAACTCCTTTTCAAATATTTTAACTTTATGCAAACTTTGCACTTTTCTCTAAAATCTTTAATCATCAAAATTATGAGTTTTGTCATAGGCTATAACATTTCTTTCTTGAAATTTCTTACCATTTTCAAAAATACCATTCTTTTTTAATTTTGAGTTAATTCGAAATTTTCCCTTAACTTTTAATGCTTATAACTTAATCAATTTTTCTATCTACAATTCAGGAACAAGATGACCAATACACACGTTTTTAGCGTAATGCATTAACCAAATAATATTCCCAAATTCGTAAATTCCTAGATTTCGGTTATTCCCACAAAAATCAGTTTTTTCAGGCTAAGTTAACTTTCCTGCTAATTCTTGTCGAGGTCAAGAGTCGCGTTTTGTTTGCATACGACGCTCCTGTCCGGACTTGTCGATTCATGACTTACAAACGGTTGCTACCCGATGCAGACTCGAAAATTCGATTTTTGCAAACTTCTTTTTACAAAACTCAAAATTCCGAATTACAACAGGGTTTTGCCCGTTGTAAAATATATATATATATATGAATTTTAATGACACCCCAAAACGTGTTCTGGGGACCATGATCGGTGCTCATTTGCTATTCCCGACCTTGGGTCTCACCATGAGGGCCACTGCAATAGCTCATTTTTCCTATGGAAATTCGCTAATAATTTAAGTATGCTCACTCGGAGCACTTACTTGGAGACTAATCTAGAAATTATAGATAATGACAGGAAAATTAAAACAGTTTTGGCCCTTGGAACTGACTGGAGTAATCAGTATGGCCCAAGGCTGAAAAGTTTGGAGATCCCTGATCTAGTTATCTATTATACTAATATAAAATAAATGACATTTTTTTAAACATGCTTTCCTGTCCATGAATAACATAAATAGACTAAAAAATAAAAAATAACCCACAGATAAAATTAATTCTTTCTCAGCGAATCTGATATTGCAATTAGACTTGATAGCTAGCAATCTTTTTACTTTTCACAAAATAAACACACCCAAAAAGCAAGGGGCGTGCTGTTTTCGGAACTTCGCAAGAGTACCCCCATGCTTTTTGGGTGTGTTTATTTTGTCAAAAGTAAAAAGATTGCAAGCTATTAAGTCTCATTACAATATCAGATTCGCTGAGGAAGAATTAATTTTATCTTTGTTTTATTTTTTAGTTCGAGTCTACTTACGGTATTCATGGATAGGAAAACATGTTTAAAAAAAAATTTGATTTCATTTATTTTATTTTTTACTTTTTAGTTATAGTCATAAACATTAGAGCCAACCCCCCCCCCCCCCCCCGCCCCCACCCTGATTTTTTCGTTATTCCTTACCCGAGAACACAGTCGTAAGGCGATGTGCTATACGAAGCAACCCGAGGTGATCCAGAAAGAGCCGAGGCGATCATGCACCGGTTAAACGGTAGTGAATTGAAGAAAAGCATTTAAAAAGGAAATGTTTGAGTATGTACAATGCCCAATCGAATCTAAAGCATGCAGGGATCAAAAACGATTATAAGCCTCCCCCCCAACATCTGTATCCTAACTCAAACATTAGTTTTTAGCAACTGAACAAAATCCAAAACACATGATGGTGTAAAGGGAAACCTTAAGGGTCGGCTCTAGTAAAACAGAAAGCAACCTGCGACTACAGTGTAACGGCGGTAGGTTACGCGGACATTGCTCATCCTAAATCCATTTAAAACCCGCAATTGTTCAAATAGCGTATTAAAAAAAAATACCAATCTCTTGGGGACGAAATTCTTCATGTGAATGGCTTGGTAGTTTTTCATTATAACTAATAGTGACAACATAAAATTTTTTTAAAAATCAATGTTTTAAATTGTTAATAAATATTAAACAAAATGTTTTTCTTAGTTTTGGAAAAGCCATTTGTATGCATATTGGCCATAGCTTTAAAATTACATATTGTTCATAATTATCCGATCAAAAATAAAGGAAAAATTTGGAATTTTATTTAACATTGGTCTTATGGAGTGTCAGCCAACATGGCCGACAGCTAGAGCCGACCCTTAAGAGCGTTGTATTACAGTGTTATCTAGAAACAAAATATTCAAATAAGATTATGCTTCGGAACAGTTCCATATGCCTACAAGCGATCGGAACAGCACATGTAGTAAGTATGTAAGCATCCTTTGTCTTACTTTTAAGAGGTGTTCATACTCGTGCCCTTTTACATGCATCAAGAATAAGGGATAGTGCAAAAGAGGAAAACAAAATGCAGGCATGGCATTTGATTTTAGCAGTTGAATGAAGCACATTATATTGCCGCACTCTGTAGCGCAAGCTATCCCATTGGTGTTGAATTTTTGTTAATTAATGTCACTTTTAATTACTTAATATTTTTTAAATCTACTGAAGAAGTGATATTTTTCATTTTATATACAAAATTAATTTACTACCAGTGTTGTGGACAGTAAAAGTTAATACAAGTAGAGCTCTTTAAATTTTCTGGGAACAAAATTAGTGTTTCATACAGGTCAAGTAAAGTCTAAAACAAAAAGTTTGAGAGATCTACTTTTTACAGGAACAGCAAAAATTTTTGACGAAAAAAGTGGTTTGTATGCTAATAGAAAATTACATTGATATGTGGTTTGCATATGTTGCAAACTTATATTCTGGGAATTAAAAGCGTTGTTCATGGTTTAGGAACAAATGATTCACTGCCTACTAATATGTAACTGTTTTATGGACAATCATCTGGCTATAAGGCGTCACAGGTGTTAGTGCACTATTTCCTGAGTAAAAAGAATCATCTGTACACTAGTAGCACGCCACAGGTGTTCGGCACTAATTTGAGGTAAACTATGCTGATTTATATTTGTTGTTCGAATTTGGAGTGGTCGCCCTTTATTCTTTTTCCACATTTTATTAGTTAGACCATTGGTTTATTATGTACATATTTGGCACATAACTGTTTAGCTCCCCAATTATGAAACCCTTCCTCAGATAGATATTTGAGATGCATCGCACACCGAAAAAAAGGCTTTTTTCCAAGGCCTGTAGTAATAAGCAACAACAAACATCCCATGCTCCTGACAATCATCAGCCTATGCAACAAGGAAGTTTCAAAAGTGATGCAAAGTATGCAACTGAGGTACAATTCAACACCCTATCAGTACCCTGGTTTTAATATGTCATGAATTTACTCTTATTTTGAAGATTTTCATACAAAGAAAAATATTTAATTTGTGAATTAATTTAGGTTTTTAGTTCAAATTTGCACATTTTATTTGGTTTTGTATCACAACAGATGACATGTTTAAGGTTTCACAAATTTACAGAAATTTTTATTTGCTCCTTTAGGCATTTTCATGTTTTAAAAGACACTCCTATGTAATCGGCTATTCTGGGCATTACTCCTGAAAGGGTTAATAACTGCACAACAAATTTTATTTAATTGACCTACTGATAAAAATAATCTATGGATTTCTATATTAGGATAGATGAAATATTTTCTACATATATTTTTTGTATACATATATATATGTTAATTTTAAGTTATGTCTACATTTGTTTTAATAGTTTTTTACATATCAACACAAGATTAATTTTACAACTTCTTTTTCAATTTATTCTTGATTGGTACTGAACCTATATCTGCACAGGGACAGATTTCCTGTAAGACCATCCTAGAGTGTAAGCTTAAAAGAGGGAGCAGATTGGAAAATCGAGAAATTTTATATTAGTACAATATATCTGTTATTATTAAATTTGTAAAACATTGTAAGAATTTTCACAGGACATTCACGTAAATTAGATTTTTTAATGGGTTCTCTTAATCTTCTGCCAATTCATGTAAAGTTGCATTACCATATTACCTTTCTTTATATAATTCCTTATAATAATCCAGTCAAATTGTGTTTTTCGCAAGAAAGTTTTGGGATAGTTTTGATTTCTTCCATTATATATGTTTTTTGGGGTGCTGAATCCGAATCTGAGGTTTACCTACAAAATGTTGTGACGCAACATTGAAAAAAATGCAAAAACGTGTAAAAAATCTCATGTTTTGGCGGTTTTTTGCTTATAACTCGAAAACTGTCAACTTTTTGTGCATAATCTAACTGTTCAATTGGCGTATTTCGGCTGTCTCCCCAAAAACCCACTTTTCACTCCAAAATTTTTATTTATTATTAAATTCTATCAATTAGTGAAATCCTTCCAGTTCTCTGCATATATTATCGTATATATGAAGGTATAGGTCATTTTTTTAAGTACCTATAATAATGTTCAATTTAAAGTAAAAAATTACAGAAATTTTGTTACAAAAAAGTTGAAAATCCAAAGAAATATCTTGAAAAATAATTAAATTTTATTATATTGTATTATATTACATTATTATATAAGCCGATGTCGATTGAGGGTTTTTGCAGGTGGTGGGTCCAGGCTCAAGTTCGGGGCTGTTCATCTGGAAATGAAAGAGGTGGTGCGCAAATAACAACTTGTGATCATATCTCAAGGAGAGATGAAAGTATGTTTTGTAGAAAAATTGCCCAAACAGGGGTGTGCTTATCTCATGCAAATGCAAAATGGTGATTTGCAAAATATCAAACAGTAATTTCAAAAGAAGACATTCTTTGTATCAGGGATACACACTACACAGGCAAATCAAAATCACCAAAATGTCTATATCTTCCCCCATCATTACCACATATTCAATTGACAGGGCCAACTTAAGAGCTTTTGTGATAATTAGGATATCAGCGTCCTCCAAAACTTGCTTTGAATCAATTTTTACATCATCAGATTTTCCATAGCATAGTAGCATAGATATTACCCTGCTCATGTTTTTGGAGTTTGGAGGAAACTCTCCTGCGAGACATAGTACACCATCGATTCTGTAAATGATATTGCAGGAGATTGTTTTCTTTGTGCTCTTCTCAATCGTCATATGCCCTTGGTGCATTCACAATCTTCGTCAGGGTAGCCATCGAAAAGGACAACGGAATTTGATTTGTAGTGACTTGACGTATGATACATACCTGCAGGAAATTTCTGCAGATGTGTGGCCGTGGTGCCTTTTGACACGGAGTAACAAAAACCTTCCATCGATGACATATTTTACATTTTTCAAGTGTGAATGTTCAGTTGGTGCTAAAGCCCTGTACAAGCTAGATTTTAGAGGTATAGATCTCAGTTGCTGCTTCAATAAAGTGCTTAATCAAAGTCACCATTTCAAAATATACTACTCAGAACTTGGGCTGCTTGGCAGTGGGGATGTGTTTTGGATGAGTTCTGCCGTCAGTTGAAGCTTAGCTTTGAATTATTGCACATCTTTCACAATCTTCTTGAAAGTTCTGTGAGCCAACATATGAGATTGTACTGCCCTTGCGTAGGGCTGACCAGATATGATTTTTAATGTTCTAAATGAGCTAGAGATTTGAAAATTTACATAGCTCAGAACTGAAGACTTTAAAGCTGAAGATATTATTGAACTAACAACATTTTTATCATACTAAGTTTTTAAAACGAATTAAAAGTATAAAAATGCTCCATACAGATTTATAACCCCATACAGTTTGTCCTGAAAATTTGCGATTCTGAATTTTTAATAGCTATGAAAGTATTTGTAAGATTAAAAACATGGGGTGCATGCAATAGATAATAGTTAAGGAGTGTAGAAAACTCACAGAACAGTTCATATCATTTGCAGTAAACAAAATTGCTAGTCACTTAGGTGAACTATTCATTCATCAATTATCTATTGTGTCCCACTTTTTCGTTTTTAACCTTACAAATATTTTCATAGCTATTAAAAATTCACATTACAAATTTTCAGAACAATCTGTAAGGAGTTAGGAATCTGTATGGCTTATAAATCTGCAATTGTGGTTGAAGAAATTATTTTATACTTTTTAGTTCGCTTTAAAACCGTGGTATATAATTTTTTTTTGTTTATTTTAACTAATTTGTTATTATTACTGAAGATGGCAGAACAGTTGAAACCAGTCTATATTGTATTCAACTTAAAAGTAGGAGACAATTATAGTCTTTAATAATAAATTCAAGTTTTGGGTTAAAAAGTGGGTTTTTGCGCAGACAGCCAAAATACGATAATTATAAACTACCGCTTGAGCCCGAACGGTTCGCCGGAGAAGAAAATCTAAATACAGTAGTAAAATTTAGAGGACATTTGATGTTCTTTCATTTTGAAAAGGAAGGTTATTTATGAAAAGATGATATTTCTCGAGTTATAAGAGAAAACCGGCTAAAAAATGAGATCTTTACCTTTTTTCCATTTTTTCAATGTTGCATCACAAAATTTTGTAGGCAAACTTCAGATTCGTATTCAGCACCCCAAAAAACATATAAAACAGAAGAAATCAAAACTATACCAAAACTTTCCTGCTGGGGGCTCTTTTGAGCACAAATTGACTGTATTATAACCACTGAAAGACTTTCCTTTTTTCACTACTTATGAGTAAATAGCCATGCTTATATCTAAAATTAAACTAGCTTATATGTCCAAGTTATCTTTACCCATCATGAAAATTAATAGGAAACTTAACGTCAAAAGTGTTGCCTTAAAGATGCATTCAACATGCATATTCAACCTTTACCTTTGAGACAAATTTTAAAAGCAAGTTGAATTGAAAAATAAGAACAAAAGCGCCAGAGTGAGAACACTCATTTAGAGTTTTCTTGCCTTTACCTCTAACTAGTATGGTAACTTAAAGATAAGTTTTGTTTGTTTGGGTCGCCGGAATACTTCCCCCCCGGAAAACTACCCCCCCAAGCAGGTTCCTACGTCATTTTGACGTCAGAGATCTGGGGGGGGCAGTTTTCCAGTCACGCACACTCAAGTTTCGATGCGTTTGTATTATCACTTTATATAATTAGAATAAAAAAAAAACTAGAGCAGTAACCTAAACTGTTTAGTCACAGTATGTTTCCGATAACAGTATAATTGTAGGAAACTGCTTGGGAGGGTAGTATTCCAGTCGCGGACACGGCTCCCATATTGGTTAGTTGGCAGATTTCGTGACGTCACGTTTCACCTGGGGGGGTAGTTTTCCGGGGGGTAGTATTCCGCATCCCCGTTTGTTTTGGGTTTAGCAAATCTATAGAAACCTACATTATTGTCTACCTAATTCCACAACCAGGACAACTTAAACCTTCTGCTTTGGACCATCCCACCAGGTTCATAAGGCAGGAAACATAAGGACATTACTCACGCAACCTCATGCTTAATCAACCACCCAGCAAATGCACCTGTCACACACTGTTTCTTATTGCTACAAGTAATTCAGAAACAACAGGAGCAGCAGAATTGAGGGATTTGTTTTGTTTCTGAAGTGTTATCTTTAGGAAAAATTATTTCATAAACTGATCTGTTTTAGCGGACTCAGTTGTTAAATTCCTCAATAGCTAAAAGATTAAAGTAATAGCACAGATATTGTAAATTTCAAAACATTTTATTTAAATTAACATAGCTTTGAGAACTAAATCATGAGTGTTTGTAGAATTGACGACACAAGTGAATCCACTGTTAATGTGACTGAAGTTGGAAATTTAGTTTTGTTGGAGAAATTGAATTATGCCTGTTAGATGTGTACGGTAATTTATTTAGGGTTATTGAGTGCAATTTGTGAAAATAAATATAAACAGGCTCAGCCTGACAATATCATACCTCTCTCACATACACTATTCATATCAGTATCAAACTAATTTAACATAAAAACACCATATTATTATTGTAAAATATACTTTGTTAAAATGAACTGTAGTTTTAAATGTAGGAAGATTTTTTAATTTATGAAAATGACACCCTAAATATTTTATAATAACAAATTTAAGAAGAACAATAGGAATATGCAGTGAATAGTTAGCCTTAAAGTATTTCAAAGTCTACATCTATTAATTTTAATTTTATTTGCCAAAATTTTTATTAAAAATAACATCTTAAGATCAGGGACTCTGGAAATATTTAACTCACCTGAGTCATTTTATCACTTTTTCCTTCCCAACTGAGTCTCTCATCATAGAGGGGGTCCATGTGAGTTCCAATAAAGATGGGCTCCCAATGGACAAAGTAGCCGGTCCGTTTCCCAATGTGGAACACTCGAAGACCATCGGAAGGCTCTGCGTTTTGCCATTCCTTGGACTTTGGAACGTTATGACAACCAGGACATACTTTCTTGTGGAAAGGTATCGCTGAGCCATTTCTCAACATTGAAACCTAAACAGAAAGATTTAAATGTATTAAGTCAAGATTAACACTTAACAAAAAGAATGTTAACATCTTATAATAAAATAATGGCATGTTATCGTTTGGAAACAAAATTTTGTTTACTAGACATAGTGCCATGGGATCTAAAACAAAAATAAAAAGTTTGTCTACAATTTTATTATTTTAATCATTAATCATCTAGTAATGATAAAAAACCAAAACATTTTGGATATGGTAATTTGTTAGTAAATACTTAAAATTAGAGGTATTTACTGTGTATTTTTGTATAAATATAATAAATCATTTATTAACCCTTTGCGCTCAAAGAGCGTTTAAAAAAAAGTTCCTCTGGAATTGTATGACCACTGGGAGTGGCCACACCATTTTCTGTATCAGCTTGGAATTGTTTTCGCAGTCTTGTTTCTCCCAGCTCGTGTGGCCACCCAGAGTGCCCAACACAAAATCCCGCGAACACTTGTATGGCCACCATGAGTGGACATAGCATTACGTACCTATGGAAACCTATTTCTTTTTACAAAATTATATTATTTTCTGTGTAAAGTGCTGGAATCTGTAGAGTAACTATTGAACTATATGAACAACGCATGATTACTTTAGCTCCTTTTATAACAGCTGTGTTGAGCTCAATAACATAACCTTTATAATTTCACGCAGTGCTTTAATAGTCATTTTTAATTCCGTGAGACATGGTTGATAATTATAAAATTACAAAAATAGATAATTTAAAAGTTATAATTTAAGTTTGTACAATTTTAAAACATTTTCTATATTATAGTTTGTCATTTATTAACATGACTATTGGTTGTATCCCACTTTGGTTTTCATATGTTATTTATATAATATAAATATAACGCCTTTATGAGGTTTAAAATACTAAGCAATACCGTGTTTTCTATTTCAAATAACTTATATTTGTCACTAAACAGAGCTTATTTATAAAATATTCATGTTTGCTCTAATCTACTTACCAACTTGTCAAGTTAATTCAACAAAACAATTCCGAGCTGGTGATGCCGCCCAGTCAAAATGGTAGCCAAGTACATGCCGACGAAAGAGCAGCCACTCTCAATAGCCTTGCGACCTGAGAGGACTAAGTTCACGGGAAATAATACGAGTTGTCTAATAGTCGGGTATGGCCACTGGTAGTGGCTTTCGAGCGCAAAGGGTTAACAATCTTCTGCATTTGGTATAAGTAGTTTACCATTATTTCTACATGAAATATAATACACTATGTTTTAAGAGTAGGATGTGGAGAAAACATGGGATAGGTTTAGGTGACATACGAGGTCCACCTTTCATCCCATATTTTGCTTGCTTCTTACATATGTTTAATATTTTTAAGTAAAAAGTAAATTTGAACTTTGTCAGATATATCAAAGAATGGATATTTTGTTTTAGTCACAATTTTATTTTCACATACCACAGAATAGAATATCATAAACATGAATCTCAGAAATGTTGCAATAAAAATGTATCAAGTAATACCAGGTATTTCCAAATGAATATGAAGTCTCGGGGTTTTGAGACTTTGTAGTATTAATAACATTAAAACTAAAATTATAAATAATACATCAAATGAAAGATCAATTCAACAAATTTTCCCTGCAAATGTTTAATGTGATCACCATAAGTCACATGGCACTTATCAATTCGATAGCCGAGTTCGTCCCAAACCTTAATCATTGTGGCTGGAGTAATTGTTGTAATAACTGCTTCAATCCCGTTTCTTAAGTCGGGTAGCTCAGCTGGTAGTGGAGTCACATACACTTGATGACTTATGAACCCCCATAGGTAAAAATCGCCTGGCGTCAGATCGGGTGAACATGGAGGATATGCAAAACAAGCTCTGTCATCTGGCCCTTTTGCGGCCAATCCAGCAGTCAGCTACAACGTTGTTTAAGCAATCCAACAACAACAGTGAGTTATACTAGTGAGGGGGCCAGCATCTTGCTGCCAAATAAAGTGCTGTTCTTCAGCTTTTTCCAATCGAGGAAAGAGAGAAAGAGCCATAGTTGTAGCACATCAAGATAAGAAACAATAGTTACAGTTGCTTGAACAAAACTGAAAGGTCATAAACTTTCCGCCCGAATATAGCACAAAAACATTCAATTCAGGGGAGTCTGTTGCAATTGTACAATCTCTGACCCCCAGATATACACATTATGAGTGTACACTTAGGTGAAATGTCGATTCATAACTGAAGAAGAACAACCCAAAAAATGTCATTGTCATTCAGCAATATATCGTTTGTAAAGTTGTAATATAAACTCTAGCCTGTAAGCTTTAGAGCTTGCAACAACTGCAAACGATAGGGACGTAGTTTTAAGCATTTCAATATAGGCTAGTAATTGGAATTTCTAATTCACGACTAGCCTTTCGAACTGATTTCTTGTGGCTATGAATGAAAGACTCACTCACTCGTTCAATACGTTCTTTAGTTATTATTGGTCGTCCAGTACTCTTCACTTTGCAAAGACAGCTGGTGTCTTCAATTGATGTTATTATTATTAGTTGCTATCTACAAATGTTATTATCACTTGGATGATTACTTTTGAACTTAATACAGAATGCACATTACACTGAAACTACAGATTCAGTCCTTGCTAACTGTAAAACATTCAAAGCTTTCTGTTCATTAGTCGCCATCTTTGCTAGTAGCGCTTTCTAACAGAAGTCAAAGGAAAGAGGGCATGTGTATGGTCATAATTGTACCAACAAAACTGTTTGATTTGCTCTTTCATTTGAAATATTATTTATAATTGTAAGTTAAATGTAATAAATACTACAAAGCCTGAAAACACTGATATTTATTTTGAAACACCCTGTTTAATACACAGTGATTTAAGAGCAGGGTGAGGAGAAAAGATGGGGCATGGGGGTAGGTGAACTACCAGCCCCACCTTTTACCTGATATTTTGTTTGCTTCTTACACACATGTTTAATATTTTTAATTGAAAAGTAAGGTATGTATATCAAATAATGTATATAACGTTTTAATCACAATTTTGTTTCCACACAATGTAGTACAGAATATCGTAAGCATAGGATCATGTTAGTGTTGCAACAAAAATGAAAATATGAATCCTAAAAATGTATGAAGTAATATAACATGTACAAAGAATAGCCCAACAACAATTAATTGAAAATGTAGTGGTTCATTTTTCAAAACAGCCATGGGGCCAGCTGGACGAAACAGTTTTTTTTACTAGGAAGTCATATGAGTACTGTTTGAATATTAAATGTAACCCTGGGACTGACATTGCTGCCAGTCGGTGGAGCTCCGAGTTGCTGTCAGTCACATAGGTATTGAAATCTTTTTCTTGTTATGACAGAGCTCTTTGATGTTCGATCTGTATGAATTTCATACTCCTTAAAAGTTAAAAAAATAACTTTCATATGTTGTATATTTTCAACATAGCAGTCAGCTATGTAGATTTCATTCAGATTTCAGTTTCACATCGATGTAACCACATGAAGGTTCTTTATTGTGTTTAATTTTTAGTTTTATGTATTTCCATATGCTTTTTCTTAATATTTTGTAAATTATTATTAAGTTATTTTAGATTAGTTGTGATTGGTCTGAGTGATTTTATACAATTTGTATTTGTAAACTAGTTGGTTATATTTATTTACATTTTCAATAGTGAAAGTATAATGCCAATAAGTCAAACTTTAAGGATAGAACTCATAAATATTAGAACAGTAAAGTGCACAATAATTATAGAATAAATATAAATATATATATATATATATTGCAACACAACAATGCAAGAAATGTATATATTTCCTAGCCATGCATGTTGTAAATAAATCATTTGTTCTGTTAATCATGACCACAACAGTGGTACGTATATTTTTTTTAATAAATAAAAAATAAAATGTACATACTGTATTTTAAAACGTATAATGTAAAATTGTTTTGCTTTCAGACACCCATAAGTGTTGGATTCTTTTTATTATTTTTTTGTGTGTGTTGTACAAACATTTATGAGCATTAAAATAAAAAAAATAAAATAATAATAAATGTCATATTATAAACCCAATACATCAATCTAATACTTTATGTCTATTTATGTTTATGTATTTTCTATAAAAAAAATGTTTTGAAATGCTCTAGAAAATAACAATAAGCGTTGTACCAACACAGAAAAATAGGCGGCATTTTCAGGTTTAAATATAGTATTGCTGACTATGTATCACATGTTACATGGAAAATGTTTTTAATTCTATCAATGTTTTTTAAGGGCCTAAGAAAATTAATAGGTAATTTGAAAATTATGGGTCTTTATTTCTTAAGAATTATTCTTTAATTGTAGATCAGGAGAAAATTTGTATGCATTATGAAAATAATTTGCAGATAGTTCTTCAAGTTTTACCGAATTACCGGAAATATTCAGGCCATTGTGAAACCTCTGGGCTGAGGAACATCACCACCGACCTACATGTCTTTTGTTTGACCTCTTCTAGAGCATGTATCAACTTTTATTATAACTGAAAATTTTAAATTTAAGGAATACAGTAAAATCATAAGTCTAGAGGTTTGTGTTAGAGGTTGATCAGATGTCTGGATTTTGGAGGACAGTACCGCTTTCTTGCAATATTTTAATTATAAAAAACATTTTTACATACCAATACAACTTATATATTATTGTGTTAAAGCGTTGAAGGCTAAGGGAATGTGTTTAGAGGGTTTTCAAGGTTCCTAATTTGGTAAAGATTTGACAGATAAAATAAAGATTTCAAATTGAAACTAAGAAGTGCTTATATTTAGTGCACTTTGTACATGTGCAGTTTCTAAGTGAATGTATAGCAAATATTATTATTGATTGACATGTTTAATATGAGAAAAGAGTTTGGGAATTGGATTCTATTTGTGTTATTTTGTATAGTAACAAATTTTTAAATTGTGAGTGGTAAATTTAAATGGAAAGTTATTTTATTCATTTAGATATATATTAACTAGTGTTATTTTATAAATTCTGAATACAAATCTCAATTTAATTTATAGATCCGTGATTTTGATTAATCTCTAAATGTAAAGGTTTTTATGGCTGTATAAAATCATTCTTGCCTTCAAAAGTGATATTACTTATACAATAAAATAATTATATATCTGTTTAAAACATCCTATTTTAATTTTATAATAATGGTGATTGAAGAGTGTTAGTTAAAATTATGTTAACACTCAAATGTGACTTGAACATTCCTGTTGTAAACCATAGCAATCTTTTGAAATAAAATGTATGGTATAGTTTGAAAACGTAAATCATTCCAACTCAGTGGCGCATCTTGAAACATGACTTTGGGATGAAACCACGTCACATTCAAGTCGCCCAAGCTTTAGCATTATAATTTTGAAAGGGTTTTGCAGCTGAACATTTTGCTTTTATTTTAGATAGCTGTTTGAGGATAACTGTTTACAATTAAATGATTTTATTTTTGTTTAGTACTTAGTTTAATTAATCGTTCAGCATTAGTTTAGTGCTGTTGGCAGACCTTCTACCCTAAATATAAATCTGATTATTTCATCGTAGTAACCAAATTAATTGGTAATAAAAAAAAACCACAATCTGAAACATATTAAATTTTATGACTTATTTAGTATGTGAGATAAAATTTAAAACACATACCAACTCTCGTTTGTTTGCTGGTAAACTCATGTTTGATTCCAATTCGAAAATCGAAAGTGGGAAAACTTTAGGATGTTTGTGAAGAAGTGCAGG
Source organism: Philaenus spumarius (assembly GCA_018207615.1). Taxonomy (NCBI): domain Eukaryota; kingdom Metazoa; phylum Arthropoda; class Insecta; order Hemiptera; family Aphrophoridae; genus Philaenus; species Philaenus spumarius. The sequence goes on from JAGFPH010000516.1 coordinate 48,738, forward strand.
CTCTTGACGACGTATCATGTCTAGAAAATCAGGAATAACCCCAGGACTTGGGTAAAGTTCAATATCAGAAGGTAAAATATAATGCGTCACTGCTGACTCTCTTGCGATGTTTCTCCCTACGTTTACAGGGTACAGTAATTTCTTCTGAGCCTTGTACGTCGAATTAGGTGTCGAGTTCACCCAAGGCGGTGGAAGGGAACAATTGAAATGTTCGTTTAACACTTTATCAAAATGAGGAACTTGTTTAGGTACATGTTTAGAAGGAAAGTACACATGGAACGTAACATAATCAGCGACTGGAGCACTTATACACTCGCGAAGGTAACGGATCGTAGCTAATGTCGGAAGTAGATCCGTCCCAGGAGAGTGTAAGGCGAGGGATATCGGACCCTGCCAACGGTCTAAAAGTGTTTCTAAGTTATCAAGGAAAGTATAATCAGCATGAGTCGTATACGTGATGCTTTCCCAACAATGAAACTGTCTGCTCGCTAAAACATAGTTGTACATGACCCAGTAGTCGCCGCGTTGAGCTATCCTTTGCTCCGGGTCACGATCTCTGCAAGGAACAATGTCTTGAAGAGTTAAAGGAGTATCTGACTCAGTACTGCTTCCCTCTTTGCGTTCTGTTGATGTAGCGACTGTCGTGCTAAGCCGGGTATATTTGTTGCCAGGCAGAGAAGTGGTTCCTGGAAAATACAAAAATGATTCAGATTGAAACTAGTGAATCCTTACATAGTAACAAAAACTTGACACACTAAAATAGACTCTTGCCATCCTTCCAGATTTACAAAAATGTTTTTACTTTTTTATTAGGTTAAACAAATGTTTAAATAAAAAAAAATATGTATAGAGTTTATAGTCTCTGATTTTAGGCACTAATATAAGGTTTCAATTTATTGAAGCATTTGGTTCTGGCTACGAGTTCTTTTTATTCATACAAAAAAAGGTATAAAAGGATTTGTTCGGAGCTTAGCTTCAAATTTTTTTTATTCATACATTTTTATGGATTTAGTAAAAAATATGAAAGTCTAAAATTAATTTGCTTAACTATTTATCAGTCAAAATTTGTTAGTTTTAGAAATTTCAGTATGGTTATTTATTCAGTTCAGACGTTCAAAACCAAAAACGATGTTTTAAACAGGTAATTTCACGTAGCACAGGTCATCACATAGCATGGAAAGTGGGAAAGTCCCTCTTCCTAATTGCAGTCTTTGATATAATGAAAAGCATAATTATTATGTATATAACATAATCAAAAATTGAGTTGTGTGTGTGTAGGCCTATTGTTGAAAAAATAATCAAAGATAAAATACAATAGCCTACAGGGGCAAGTTTCGGAGAGTGAATGTCATTGAAACAATGCACCATCATTGTTACTTACAACAACAATATACACCTTCCATTGAAAGAGATATAACGCTTCCTCGTGTTGATTCATACAACCAGCGCTACACATCTGACAGTCAAAGAAGTACCTATAAGGCTTACCATGTAGCAAACAGAACATATTATATGAGAACTACTATTATTTAATTAATTTTGTTCTGTGGAAGAGTTTGTGTACTGCATGCCAACCGTGACGTAATGTATGTGATTTACAACTCTTCATTAAATCTCATTTGTAATTAATTGTATTATGTTTTTAGATAATTTCAAACCTGTAATTATTTCCTTTTTTAACCAGTGTTTTCATGTTTTACTGTTTTAAAATTATTTTAAGGTTATTTAAACTCATTTTTGAATATAAGTATCCAAGTCACATGAAAATATAAATATGGTACTTACGTCCGTCTTGTGACTTAATGTAACTTAATAAAGTTACGCGTTTCGGAAACTATGTTCCATCTTCAGAATATTCACCCGTGAGAGTTCGTCAATACTTTAAGGTACTAAAACACACGCACATACATATAAATTACAAACATGAACAAAAACTACACGGTGGGGTGATGTACACCAACGGTTCTCGGACTACTGATACGCGATGGATTGTCTAGTCTTGTCCAATGCCTTATCTCTTAACGTCATCGCAGTGTCATACAATAAGTTAGAACGGAAATTAAGTTTCTCATTTAAGAAATCATTTCCGTTTTCTTTAAAACTGTTGAATACATGATTATTTTCTATTAAGTGACGTGCATAACTAGACTTTAAGTTATACATATTGCTGGTTGGAAGGTGCTCTTTTAATCTAGTTTTAAAATTTCTGCCTGTTTGTCCTACATATTGAATGTTGCAATCACTACAATATATTCTATAAACACCTGTTAACCCTATAAGCGTCATGCAACGAGAATTCTCGTCGATTGCATTCGGCTACATACCGGCATCGGAGTGTCAGGCAACGAGAATTCTCGTTGATGCGTTTAAATCAAAATTGGTGCATCAAAAATAATAGTAAGTATATCATATTATATATCATTGTACTCAGGACATTCTCACGATTAATTTGGTATATTGTTTATTACACTATGTCTAATAACTATCTCGAACAAAATACACAAAAGTTAAAAACATGACAAAAGCGTTAGTCTGTCTCGTGACAGCAAAAAATAAACGGAGTTTTTCTCTTACCTTATCATAGACTAAATATTGTCTGACAAACAAGTTAGTTATGTCATTGTATAGATCGAAACCTGGATATTTTGTATTTATAATTAAATAATTTTTATTATTTTTCCAAAACCTTTACTTTTGAAAATTAGGTTTAAAAATTTATCTATTTTACCGTTCGCAAAGCAAAAAGTTTTAGAAATTAAAAAAAAAATATTTATTTTGTATAGCAATGCTAACCATACTTTTCTAAACAAGAAAATATATAATAGTATACACTTTACTTGAATAGGCTACATTATATAGAGTTTTCAATATGAACAGGTAATTTTTTGCAAATTGCTCATTTTGGTTATTTTACCCCAAAACATTGTTTTTTTTTAGAAAGTAATTTTTTTGAATTGTTTTATGTAAAGAAATGTTTTTTCTACATTTTGTACGATTTGGATTTATAGTTAAATTTTTTTACCTATTTTTCCAAGAGCCCTACATTTGAAACTTTTGTTTACCAATTTAATTTGTTTTCCGTTCAAAACGCAAAATAAGTTAGAGAAATTTTTTTAAAATATTTTATCTACACAGAAATGTTCTTCATACTTTCCTAAACAATAAAATGTATAATAGTGTACACTTTACATAAATAGGATACATTTTATAGATGTTTAAGTGATAATGTGTTCAAGCAGTGAAAAAGTGCCTGACGCTTAGAGGTATATCTAGCAGTAATTGGCCTGACGCTTATAGGGTTAAAGTTTCAACAGTTGTATGTGTTTTTGGACACAGTATATTACCTATATTGTGTTTTGTTTTGAAAGCTAATGTTATATTCAACTTGTTGAAGATGTTATTTATGATTTCTGGGAAAAGGCTTCCGTATTCCATAGAAACAAAAGTTCTTTTTACTTTTTCTTTTTTAGGTGCACCTTAAACACCTACAACTGTTGAAACTTTAACAGGTGTTTATAGAATATCTTGTAGTGATTGCAACAGTCAATATATAGGACAAACAGGCAGAAATTTTAAAACTACATTCAAAGAGCACCTTGCGACAGCAATATTTATAACTTAAGGGTCGGCTTTAGCTGACGGCATGTTGGCTGACACTCCATAAAACCAATATTAAATTAAAATCAAAATGTTTCCTTTATTTTTTATCGGAAAATTATGAAGAGTATGTCATTTTAAAGCTATGGCCAATATGCATGCAAATGGCTTTTTCAAAACTAAGAAAAACATTTTGTTTAGTATTTATTAACAATTTAAAACATTGATTTTTTATATTTTTTTATGTTGTCACTATTAATTATAGCGAAAAACTACCAAGCCATTCGCATGAAGAATTTCGTCCCCAAGAGTTTGGTATTTTTTTTAAAACGCTATTTGAACAATTTCGGGTTTTAAATGGATTTAGGATGAGCAATGTCCGCGTAACCTACCGCCGCTACGCTGGAGTCGCAGGTAATTTCTGTTTTACTAGAGCCGACCCTTAAAGTCTAGTTTTGCACATCACTTAATAGAAAATAATCATGCATTCAACAATTTTGACGTTAATTTCCATCCTCTACACATATGTAGTAAGGGCAGATATGTGGACGCTGTGGAGGAATACAAAATTTATAAAGCTTTTAAAGAAAACGGAAATGATTTCTTAAATGAGAAACTTAATTTCCGTTCTAACTTATTGGATGACACTGCGATGACGTTAAGAGATAAGGCATTGGACAAGACTAGACAAGCCATCGCGTATTAGTAGTCCGAGAACCGTTGGTGTACACCACCCCACCGTGTAGTTTTTGTTCATGTTTGTAATTTATATGTATGTGCGTGTGTTTTAGTACCTTAAAGTATTGACGAACTCTCACGGGTGAATATTCTGAAGATGGAACATAGTTTCCGAAACGCGTAACTTTATTAAGTTACATTAAGTCACAAGACGGACGTAAGTATCATAATTATATTAAAATTATTGTATAAAGTTAATTTTAACAATAATTATGAGGTGGAAAAAGCCTACGAGATCGGCTAAAAATCTCAAGATATATGTATTAACCCTAGATTAATTATATGTGTCGTCAAAATGACGATGCACCATTTGCAAAATAGCAGTGTCTGACAAAATAGGTGCGTGTTCTTAACCCCCATCTCAGTACCTTCCCTCCTACAACCACAGATGTAAGTTGCACAGTTTCGCTGTCACAAGTAGTACGCATCCTTGTTTCCTTGAGCTTGCAAGGTCAATTTGAAGATACATAAGTGACAGTGTAACTTTTTAATTAATCCACCAAACCCATAGAGAAAAAAAACATTTTAATTTTACTACAAAAATATAGTACAACTCAAGTATTTACCTTAAGTATGTGTTTAAAAAATATATAAAAATTTGTATACAATTTTAAATTTTTTTCAAATTTCTTGTTTTTTATTTTTTTTTTAATTGTTTGATGTATATAGCCAATTTTTTTGTAATATAGTCCGAAAATATGCTAGGATACAATTACAATTAAAAATAATAATTACAAAATTATTTTAGTAAAGTAAAACAAATCAATATTTGTTAGTACCACAGTCAAATTTGCGATACATAAGTAGTCCCATAACAACATTTTAACATAAGTAATCTAGGGTTAATAGGATGTAACCTAAAAGTAAAATAACAACCAAAACGTTTATTTATAAATTTAAATATGTAATACAAATGACACTTCATAATTTTTTTATTAAAAATAGACCATTTTCTTTCATTTGAAACAAACCCCAAGGAAATCGATGAGGTAGATTTCCAAAAATAGAGTTGTAACTTAAAACCAAAAATCTCCTACAAGTGGCCTTATAAATATACCGATGAAATAAAAATAATATTTCATAATTTGTTTATAATAATTATTTCATGTTCTTCCATTAAAACAAATGCAAGACAATCGGCCTGGTAGATCTCCAGAAATAGGAATCAATAGGGTTGTAACCAAAAACCCCTAAAAGTAACTGTAAAAATATACGGTACTAATGAAATAAAAATGACATTTCATAATGTTTTATAATAATGACAAGATTTTCTTCCATTTAATAAAATGCACAACAATTGGCCCCGTATATCTCCAGAAATATGTATCAATTGGGTTGTAACCAAAACCAAACACCCTAAAAAGTGCCCTTATAAATATTACAATGAAATAAAAAAGGCATGCCATAATTTTTTGATAGTGATGACAAAACATTTTATAATTTAAAACAAACCGCACGAAATATGGAACGGTAGAATGCTGAATTATTATATAAGTTACAAGTATAATTATAGGCTATTGGTTGAACAATTAAAATTTTTTTAATTTATTGCTTGTTTCCAACTTTACAAATTTGTAACTTCTTTTCTATAAGAATAAACTGTTGAGTATGTGTTTTGTCAATGTTAATTTAGTCTACTATCGAGACTTGTTATATAAAAGGTCATTATTAGAAAAACAAGATAGTTGTTAGTTTGAAATGTTTCTGAATCACAAAGTCTGTAATACACAAGACAGACCTAGAACCTGTAATGAAATCCTAATGATAGACTTAACCACAAAGTATGCATTAAACACAGATTAGATCTGGTTAGAGAGTATGTCGATTCCAATTACATCTTGGCATAATGTGTAGCCTAATCTACCACACTTTATTTATATTTAATATTTTATCGTGATTAAAGGTGAAAATCATTTATTTAGTCCAGCAGCGAGGATTTAGTTTATTTTCCTGTAGGAAATGTGTGTAAGCCTCAGACTGTAATTTCCCACTTTCGGAAAAATCAGTACATAATTTTAGAAAACATGTTTTATCAAATAACTCAAAATGGAGTATAGTACAAAAGTATAAAAACTTTTGTAGGCTAGTAGTAGTTAAATTTTTTTTTCAATTCTAAATATCCTATAACTTTAGGATATAATTTTGTTTTATATACTGCATACAGATTTAGCTAAAGTGATTTAAACTTTATTAAAAAACAGTTTTTAATAAATATCTCAATAAATGCAAATATCCACAAATTTTCATATGAAATATTTATTTGTAAAATCTAAAAATTTGGCATAAATATTCCTTAAAGTCAGGAAAAACGTCGTTGTGTAGAGATGTTTACAAAATATTGTTTTGTTTAATATTATTATACATCTTGTAAATTTGTCACAACGTATATTACTCAAATTGTTTGGAGTTTAATATATCAAGGGTAGATGAATGTTAGTGTTGGTTGCTTCAGTTCCTAGATTCTTGGTTCGATCTCCCATGAATCAATTAACTTTTTTGTATATTCTAATGTTTTCAATATTAATAGACTCTATATATGTGTCAAAATCTTATGGTATAAATTTGGTTGTCTGTGTCTCTACAAATAAGTTAAAACAAAAAAAAACTGGCAAAGTAATACGATAAAACTAAACATTAAACAAATTTTAATAAAGCATAAACAATTAATTCTTTCATCATAAATTATAAAATTGTAACCTGTAAAAAGTTTCAACTCGAAAAAACAAACTCAAAACTGATATTATGAGCCAAATTAAAGATGTATTTAAAAATGTAGTTTAATCAAAATTATAAACATATGGATCAAATAAATATAATAAGTAGGCATAGTCTGTGAAATCGCTTACTCTAGAAACCTTCATACAAATTAATTACAAGCTAAAGTAGAAAAGTAGAGTAATAAAATTTAATGTTTCGTTTTGGGAGTAGGCCTATCACAAATTTTATATCAACCGTTCGGCATTTTGTCCGTACAAAATCTGTTTATTTCTCAGTCACGGATAAATGCGTGGTTCGGTTTTCTTCAAATTTTACTTGCGCATTCCTTGAACTTGAAGGCATTTAAAACGACACAACGTGCAACGTGTGCAATTATTTTTATTTCTTGAGCGGTTTTTTTTCACAGTTGCAAGGATGTTTAAGGGTCTGCTCCGGTAAAAATAAAATGGATTTTTATCCCATAAGAGCAATGTTAAATTTCATACCATTTATTTCGTTTACTTTTTATAATAAATTTGTTTGCAAGGTCTCGTTTTAAGCACAGTCACAATACGCATCCTTCTTGCAATTTACATTTTTTAAAATTTCTTTCATTTGTCAAGTAACTGTCATTTTTGTAAGTACAAAGTTTGATTTTTTTCCTAACACAATAAAAAATTAATAATGAAAAATAATTTGCAAGTAGGATCCGAAATTTTATAAAGAATATTCAGTTTTTTTTTCAACACGCAATTACAAAAGGTAGACTTATAAAATGGTTTGAAATGAGGCAATGTCAAAGTGTTCAGCTGCAAGAAATTGCACTGCTTAGATAGGGATACAAAGATACCGGAAGTGCGTTTCCTGTTGCTTTCTCGTTTACTGGAGCAGACCCTTAAGGGAAAACAAAACAATAAATGAAAAAAAAAATACATAGGCCTATTGTATAATAAGTTCTGCGATTATTTGTGAATTTTCATTAATTTACCTTGTATTAGAGCCTGTGGTTGTGGTGGTACTTCCGGTGTATCGGAACCAATAGGATTTTGTTGGTAGAGGCCGCCATCTTGTGTCATCTCCACTGATGACAGACTACGTCCTGAATTCGAAATTTCGTCCACAAAAATGACGCCGCCTCCATTTCTGGAACAGACAAGAGTATGCTATAGTCATGCGCGGTTTTGTAATTCACTATTAATGAGAACAATGTTTTTACTTTGAAAGTATTAAGATAGTACCTAATTCAAGATTTGCGACGTTTAATTTAGAAAACTTTCTTTCGGGTATGTCTGCTACCCCCAGTGAATGTAGTGTATACATTGATAATGTAAAACGATTCTCCTACTCTTTCCTTTCAACTGCTGGTTGAAGTCGGAGAAGTTGATGCGTCTCAGTTCTGCAGTATGTTTAATATTTGTACCTACTGTAGTTATAAAGTTGTGAATTTTTAAACGCTTGAACTTAGTTGTAAATACAAATAAATTTACTTTTAACTATCTTGTATTTAGACCTACCTATTAGAATATGTAAAAAGTAATTACAGCGTTACATTTTAAAAAGTTGAGAAAAATAAATTTTCATTAACAACTATTGTACCGTTCTGAAGTGGATACCAAGTTCCCTAAGTATTAAAAGGTTTCCATACTTTCATGAATATGCTGTCCATGACTACTGTGGGTTTTTACAAATTCAAATTCGTATTTAAATACAAATACTGGACAATTTTAAAACACATTAAAAAATGTGAAACGGGGAAAAAAAGGCCGACTGGTTCAAAAGAATGAAATATGTCAATGCATACAGTTGGCACAGTGTAGGCTGACTAAAACCATATAAGGTAAAGGTAGTCCATTTAAAATAACTAAGAAATGCGGTGTTTGATAATATTCGAAGCTCATTTAAAAATTTTTTGGATGAAGACGTGGTGCGGACTTTTTAGGTTTTTGTGTACAATCTGCAGCTTTGTAAAGTCAGTGGTAGGCCTTCATAATAGGCCTGCGTGAACTGAACTGAACTAAATGTCGAATTTAATGTTGACGAAATTACCACTTGCATTAAGTAGTATTAATAGGTACTTTGGTTCTACTCACATTAGATTAATCAGAGCTACTTGATCATCAGTTGAGCTTTAACAGGTGCTACTAAACTACTAAACTATTTATCAAGCCAACAGTATAATGTTTACAAGTAGCAAAGTGGCAAAATGACTGCCATCTGTTTAAATGAATGTCGTCCATTGAAAAATATTCATACATTATTAGATGTATAGTTGCCGTATAGTAATGGAATTAACTAGGTACATAAACAATATTTTTACATCCATTATGTAGGCTATTTTCTTCATTGAGCTTCAAATGTTTTTTTATAAGTTTTGTATACCAAAATTTGTACTTTGTTTATTTGATAAATAATAATGTATCATCTAAATATATAAGCAGCTTTGCACCTTCTGAATGACTGACTGACATAAAATGAACGTAGGGAAAAAACTACTTAATGTAAAAATACAAAAAATGTTAAGGTATATTGTTATTGGGTCATAGACGTACACTAAAAAACGATTTTTAAAAATTTGGAATTTAAAGTATAAAAATAGTGAAAATTCGGGGGTTTACTCCTTAGCAGAATATAACACATAAAACAGCTAATTACGAATAAAAGCTTAGCAACACACGTTTTTTAATGCATTTACATTCATTACAATAGCAACCAACTTAGCAAATATAAAAACAGTTCATTATTTTTAACAATCAATTGCTTTTTTTAAATTATGTTAACAAAATAAAAGCAAACACAAAAAAAATAACGAAAATGGCTTACCGTATTATAGTTCCAATATATGCTATAAAATCTTATAAGTAAAACTGCAAATTTGGATCATTAGGCCTATATTAAACCAAAACACGTTTCTTGACAACATTTACATTTACTACCATAGCAACCAATTTTTATAATCAAGTAATCATTTTATTATTATTCACAATCAAAAAATTTTTAGGATAGATAAGAGCCAACACTAACAAAAATGCTTAGGGGCCTACTGTATTACAATTTAAACATCCGGTGTTACATATAATATTGTTACCTTTAGTTGGCATTATAAAATTTGTTTGAAATTTTGACTATTGATTATTTAAATTTTAATGGTGAAATTTCAACTCACGCTGTAATTCCAAATATTGGGGATAGTGCGTGTCTATTTCGATCTCAGTGTTACATTGTGTATAGATCACCGCTACGCTACCACAATCACCCTACCCCGATCCAAGTACCTCTGTCCTAATGAATCGCAATCCGAGAAAATATAAGAATAGGTATACAACAATCTGTATTTGCTTCGTTGCCACGGGGTTAGTGAGCGAAGCGAGCACGGTTTGGAGCCCTACAGTAGGTTTATAAAAAAAAAGACAAATGCAAAACATTAATGAGTGTAATACTTTGACCAATACAATAAATTAGTTTAGATTTATAATTATGTACAAGAGTGAGAGAAAATAGTGTATACCTAAATGTAGACCTACACTGCACTGAATAGGATAGAGTAGTTTTAATGAACTGATAATTTAAAAAAGACACAAAAAAACATACACGACTCTCAGTGAACTTGAAACAGTGAGTATGAAGGTCCTACAACTACTTTTGGGAAACGCGGCGACAACACTCTCCCGTCCATCAACGCTGTGTAAGTATAATAATTCGATCACAAAGCT
>JAGFPH010000516.1:59489-98929 GCA_018207615.1 Philaenus spumarius
TTAAGTTTATATGATTTATGATTCGTGAGTTTGAACCTCGACATTGCAGCTTTGGATTATATCTTCGCGAGTTTGCATCCCGTCCATCCCCTCGGATCAAACGCTGCCCTAACGGTAAAACCCCCCACGTAGATTTAAACCATCGATTGAACCACTGTGGATTTCGTATATTACTTTTCGATTGTTTGTGGGGGAACTAGACGGACTATAAAGTCATGTAAAAAAACAAAATATGCATAATCTCCCATACTTATATTTTAGAGATATAACCTAGAACAAGTTTAATTCCACTTCAAAAAATCTCAAAAAGTTATTACTTAATATCAAAAAACGTACTTCCGGTTGTTGGAATTTTAAGCTAACGAACTCGTCTGAGCAAAAGTATTGGAAACCTACGTCTGTAACAAATTTGGAAAATGCGGCCGTTAGAGTGCGAACACATACATACATGGATATATAAAATGTTTAATGACGTTGGTCGGTGACCTTTCCCGACTTTAGGTCTCACCAAGAGTAATTGCAATAGCTCATCTTTCCTATGGAAATTCGCTACAAGGCGCTGATGTTATTTCATCCTTTTGTCGTTCATGGTTCCTTATTTTGACGAGGCTAACAGTGACGGTTAGGTTAGGATAAGTTAGGTTAGGTTGTTAGGAATCCACGTTCTTCGTCTTCATTAATCTAAAAGGCATAAAGTAAACCGTTAAACGGGAAATAACTCTTGTAAGCATTCGATTAGCGCATATACTTTAAGGATAACGTATTGGCGCTATTACTTCACAGTTTGGAACACTTATTTCCACAATGTATACAAGTTTCAAAATGTCCATCTTTACAGCGAAATAAACTGGTCCAATAATCTAATTAGCTGTGGCAAGAAATCCTTGTTCACGGTACGTTAAGAGTTGTCAAGGCAACCGTGATTAGGACATAACCTGTAAACAGCTGATGCGATCAGGTGATGTTGACACCGAGAAACCGACAATCCGACAACAGAAACACGCTAAGTAACAAAGACATTGAGAAAATTCTTGGAAACCTGATGGGGAAAATAAGGAATAAGGAAATATATTTATGTTTGCGGTAGATAATTTGATAAAGCCTAAAAGTTTAAAGCTCGTGTATAAAAGTTCCAGTGAGTCAGAATGTGGCTCTACAGCTACATAAAAGTGAATGCTACATAGAACTTGAACTTGCTAGCATGCTTTCTAGCGTAATCGAAGAGTCGGATAAACGAGGTGTTCTGAAGAGTTAAAGAAAGCATTAACGCCGAATGTAAATACAATTTTTACAATATTTGAACTAAAGAATTAATAATATAAAATATTTATTCGGAAATGATATATTTCTATTAATATAAAACAATTTTGTCACTCACACAAAAACTCTTGCTCTACTAAGCATGTGTCAGGATCACCGCTTACCCCACCATCGTATCCCCTTTCAAGTGTACCTCTGTCCTAATCAATCATAATTTCCGTTAAAATATCACAAAATACAATAATCCGGTTGTACCTCCAAGTTATTTGAACGCGTTTTTTGTGAGTGGCAGCCCTATCTCGAGTACTTCATCAGACTCAAGCAGTTTGGATATAAACGACGACATTCCACTACTCTTGAGCTCGTTCGAATTATCAACCATAATGGACTCATCTGCTGTTGCAGTGTTTCTAGACGTAAGTAAGGCGTTTGACAAGGTATGACACGAAGGACTCATCTACAAGTTGAGCGAGTCTCCTGTACTGGAAGATGCTGTACACTTGATCCGCTCTTACCTCGCAGGCAGATCCTTCAAAACGTTCGTAGACGGCGAACTCGCCACACTGCGGCCGAAACTTGTAGGAGTTCCCCAAGATAGTGTCCTGAAACCAGTATTGTATCTGGTGTTTACTAATGACTTTTCAACTATTCCAGTAGTGACAATGCCACTGTATGCTGATGATGCGTGTCTACACTTTAGTAGCGCAAATCCTGAATAGGCGGCGAAGACCATGGCAGAGGCAATTGGATGTGCTGTCGCCGTGGCTGCAGAAATAGAGCATCAATATTAATGAGGACAAATCCGATTCGATCTGTTTTAGGAAAAGACGCAGAATGCACGCAGTGTCCTCCGGGATGCGGAACTTGACGGGGTGATTATCCCTTGGAAGCCTACTGTCAAGGTGCTTGGCATTACACTGGACTCCAGATTCAACTTTAGGCGACACGTGCAGAACATGGTCACCAAAGGAAAACGAATCATGGGCTGCCTTTCACCCTTGTGGCAAAGCGTAGCCACTTCATTATAAGAGCTACAGTCACAATATTTCCGTTATAGTGCGATCCGTGATGATGTACGCGTCCACGGCTTGGTGGGCTCTTGACAGCAAATCCAACAAGAATAAACTGGAGAGACTTCAGACAGCGGCTCGTCGCAGATTCACACGCCAGCCAAAGTATGTGAGGTATGCCACCATTCTAGGGTCAGCTGATGTCCCTACACTAGAAGTGTTTGCTAAAAGATACCCCACTAAATTGTTTCAGGATGCACGCGACTTGGGCTATGCTTGCGCAGCCGAGAACTGCAACATACTCGACATCCCAGAAAACGGCATGCCTCAGACTGCCGCCATCTTGGATGCTCCGCCGTGGACTTGCGCCTTCAGCATTTCTACCCTGCAGAAGACTTCATAACTTAAGCCACTAATTGTTATTCTGTTTCAGTAAGTGAATAGTTTATAGCCGTTAGGAAGTTTCTTAGATGCTGCTGCCGCTCTCCCCAGTGCATGTCTGTGGGGGAGAGGGAGGATGTTTTAGTGGGTAGTGCTTCTCACTTGCATGCAAGTGAGAGGTGAGCTCCACAGTACCTCTCAGGAGAGAGGTCTGCGTAAATGCATTTCATCCTACAGAAAAAAAATCTTGTTGTAACTGGTTATCAAAGATTGTAGATAGGGAGCGGGGGATTCGCCGCGAGGGTTAGTGAACGAATCGATCAGGGAACGGAACCCTCTAGAAACTGAATAGGTATATCAGTTTAGTTAAATGATTAATACATGTTTGTAACGTAAGACGATATATATTTTGAGTCTAATTAGAAGCCAAATTACACTAAGTGCAACAAATTAAAGTCCAACAGTACCAAGATGGCGGCAATTTGCAACGGATTTATAGTCTCATTGCTGTAGGCCCATATTAATAAATGGTGACGTTTATCTGGTGAATCAGCTTCATTAATTGATAATGTTTGAAAGTTGCTTGCCAACCTTCTAAAACTAAATATAGAATAAGCTGTACTTTTGGCCGTGTAGTGTTGGCAACGTCAGTTATAAAGTTCGATTTGAAACGGCTCCTCCAAAGATCGCATGATTTTAAACAGTTTTAATTCAGTCTGCGGCACGACAAAGTTTTATTTAGATATTAACGAAATGTGCATGCGATTATATTGGCACTGGTGTGAGCATGTTTAAAGAGAAACAGGATTTTATCGAATCTAGAACAACAGTAGGGCCTAAAGGGCATATACGGAATCTTTCTATTAAATTTAGTTAGCTTATATATTTACTTTGATTAATTGTATTTGACTGTTTTAGGACTAACCTAGGTAAGAAATAAATTTAAACATTTGTTTGTAAAACAATCGTTGATTGTTCCTTCAACTTATAAATATCTAATATATAACATTATTAAATCAAACTCATAAGCACATCTCACATTGAATATTGCTTCTTCTAAATACAGTATAATGCAATGAGGTAGGCCTACCTAATGTACACTGTACACTGTCTCGTGGTCTATTTTACTCACCTCGTAAAGGCTAACACGGTTTAAAAAGTTCATCATAAGCCGAACAAAATTGGTCGTTAGGAAAAAATATAAAACATTTAAAAATAGGACACAACACAGTAACAGTAACACACACGAACATAGTTGTGCTGGCAAAAATATCGCTGTAATAAATATGTACCGGATTAGGCTATACTATCCTGCGAGGATAATCCCTTTCACTAAGCCTCCCCACCACCCAAAAAATTACAGTTTTCACTACTTCTGAATAAATAAGTTGTTTTGCTGTTTGATGATGAAAACTTAGGGTTTATGCAACCGCGGTATAGTCCAGGGCCCATCTTCTCTCCCGCTATAAAATTGTTTCTTATTAGATTTTATCTTTTTAAACAAATTTGAATTATTGATTTTTTTCGCCACGAAATGAAGTTTTGTATGTTGATTGGGCCATTTTAAACTAAAAAGGTATCTTACAATTTGTGTCTAAAATTTGTCGTTTTCTAAATATGCATTATTTTTTGTCTGAAAACGCAAACAAAAATATTTTCAACGTCCAAAAATTGCAGTTTTAAATGTTGTCAAGGTTCTTAGGTAATTTTTAGATATCCCTTAACAATATCCCGTACAGTAATTGGAAAATATTTTGTTATAAAGCTTTGTTTTTTAAATTTTTAACTAGGTGTATGTATAGTGTAGGCCTAAACGTTGCATGAGTGCGAGAGAGACGCAGCACTCTGACGGCAACCGAGAAACTCTCTCTCTGTCGCACTCACGCAATGTATAGGCCTATACATACCCCTGGCTATCAATTAAAACACTAACCTTTATAATAAAATATTTACGAATAACTCATCAAAATATTGTTAAGGGTTGTCTAAAGATCACCTATGAACTTTGACAACATCAAAAATTGCAATTTTTGATATGGTTTTGGATGTTGAAAATTTGTTTGCTTACATTTCGCTAGTTTCTAATGCAGTGAAACATTGATTGCCCTGTTTATTTCCGTCTACAATCATGCCGAGAGCTAAATTAAATATTCATACAAGCACCCAATGATTCAGATCAAGGTCATACCAGTTTTTTTTTTTTTTTTATGGAAAATTATATATTCTGATCAAGAGTTTTAATCGTCACCCATTAGTGGAAGATTAAATACGTGTATGGCGGTAAGGCCGCATTCCGTGTAGGAAATTACTGAATTAATGAAGGCGTATACAGGCTAACTGTTATAATTCCACTATGTCAACTCGGCCTTCGTAGTGGAGTCAGTTGGCTTTTGTTTTGTCTCCGCTGTTTTAATCAAACGGCGAAGAAAACTTGGCAACAATGGTGAACAAGTTGTTTAACGGTAGGTATTCTATTAATATCTATAGAATGAATAAAACATTACAGTTGTTCATCGATATACCCAGGGTTGGACCTTATAAACACCAGAAGGTCGACTTATAACACTATAGGCTTTTTGTTTGGGTTTACCTAATCTAAAAAAAACTGTTAGTTGTGAAAAATAATTACCTGATTCTAAATTTGCCAAATTGTTTGCAAATAAACGTGTTCATAAACGAGAAAATTAAACTTAGATCTGTTTTGCGTCTGTCTATATAATTAATCGTAATTACCGTAAAATTATCATCGCCGGGGTTGGTGAGCGAAGCGAGCAGAGGCGGGGGCCCTAGTTTTAATATAAAAACGCAAGCACGATTGTAAAACTCATTGCTTCTGACAACATCAAGCCCATACTCTTGATCAAATACCATGAGTAGATCAAAGAGTCATAGATCAGAGAAGTAACTTCTGTAAATAATTGTCACGATAACAAGTATTTATTTGTACGTTTATTTGTAGTTTTAGTAGAAATACTGCTAGCAAAACTTTTTCTTTTCTTTTTAGGTTTTGAAAATTTTCGATTCTTTGGATAAAATTAGTTCATTATTATTCTGATATTATAACAGTAGCACAGCCTACCAGCAAACTCAATCAGCCCATAGGCTCGAACTTGGACAAATTGAGCTAGTGGCTCCGACTACAAGCAGCTGCTCTCCAACTTAGGAGCCAATCTGGAGCAGTAAATAATTCGATCAAGCAGCTAAACCTCTGACGTGGGTTGATCGAATTTCCAAAATTAAGTTTATATGTTTTCAACACAATATCCCAAAATAGTTTCATTCTGGTACGAAAAAAAATCTAAAAATGGTTACTTCCGGCGAAAAAATGCTTCCGGTTGGGTGATTTTTTTGGCTAACAAACTCGTCTGAGCGACATAAAAACCAACGTGCTGTAATTTCTTAATTTATTAATGCTGTAATTAATGCTGTAATTTCTGTTTGGCCTGCTGTGGGCTACTTTGCCCTTTGGAAGTTTGCTGTAATAGCTTGGTACTATCTTGTCTGAAGGACTTAGAATATTTTTTACTATTAAACCGAAAAAATATCGAATTAAGCGGTTAGGCCTTCTTAATCCGTCTCAGTGCCTACTAAATTTGGACCAAATCGGACGTAAAATGTGGCCGTTAGAGTTCGAACACATATACATATACACATATAAATATAAAAATTTTAATGAAATTTCCAAAAAACGTGTTCTGAGGACTATGATTGGTGCTCATTGAATATTCCCAACCTTAATCTCCCCATAAGAGCCACTGCAATAGTGCATCTTTCCTACGGAAATTCTCTAAAAAGCCTTCGACTAGAAAACATAAATATGTTTTAAAATAATGCAGAATACTTTTACGACTAACATTGGAAAAACAATTTGAATATGTACTTCTGTTTCACAATACCTCACACAAGTAATGATTATTCATTTAGTCTAACGACTGCCTGCTTTAGCGAGTCGATACGTTGGCATTTAAAGTTCAGATGGATTTAGGCCAAGTCGACGTTTCTTACTTTGTTTTAAACAACATTAATTGTCATTGCAAGCTACTTGTGTGAATTATACATCATGCAAATGCCGTTCTCTTGCATCACGCTAGCCTAGGAAAGATTTCAGAAAGTATACATTCGGCCTCTATATGCAGGTACATTTCGAAGAAATGCATTAACAAATTGTATTCGCGCATTGCCCATAAGTTTGAAGTTAACAAAAATATTATTGTAATATTTGAAAGATCTACAACAATCATCACCCCTAACTGTAAGGATTTATCTTATAAAAAACTGCTTCATAAAAAGTTTTAGATAACATTTAGAAAGTTTACAATAATTTTAAATGGATTTGATGCGTTGCCTACCTACTAAAAGAGTAATAATTTTAGTTTGGTTTCATCCCTTCATTCCATCTGTTGCTTTAAGGATTGGCGTTATCAAAAAAGTTTCACTCAAAAGATTTTGGTAATATTTAGAATGTTTACAAAAAATGTTAATTGACTTGATATTGTGCCTACCAAAGGAGTAGTTATAAAAAATGTAAATCGAAAGATTTTGGTAATATATCGAAGATTTACAACCATTCTGAAAGGGTTCGATATTGCGCCTACTAAGAGCAAAATGCAGTTTTTGTTCGCGTTATTAATTTTGTCGCCCCTTGCAATATGGGTTGATTGTTTTGTACAAAATTTTAAATCATAGAATAACTTTGAAAGGATTTGATACTGTACTTACTAAGATAGTTCTGTCCCTATTTTGTTTCAGCCTTCGAGTTAGACCTACTATTTGATTTATTTAAGAATAATAACAATACACTAATTTTTACACACGTATGATTAATAATCAAACTCGTTTCAACGTCAAAGTAATATATTTCAGATTTTCTCAGCGTTCTGTTACTTTAGTCTATATTTTTGTATAAACGTCTACCAAATAAAAATTTATATCAATGTTAATTTACTAAATTTAGATATTTTCTGTAAATAGGCCTACAAAATGAAAAATGACAGAAATTACTAATATTATAGGAGCTTGAAAAAATGTACTTTGCTCAAAATGACTAGTTTGTTTTATTGTAAAATGTTTACATCGATTTACCGCAATATGGAAGTGTAATGCTTTCAGATACGTTTGGTGATATTCCGTGAGAACTACATAACACATAGAGTAGTTAATTAATAGAGTATTTAATTGTTTTGAGGCTCATTACAGTACTACTACCTAAAATTACAAATATTTTAATAAGTCGTATACAATTCAATATTCAATGTCGTATACACGAGGTAGTCAATCTGTTAATTCAATAATAATTATTGATTATTATAATTATTATTGCAGTAAGAACCGTACAAGTGAGATAACATCGACCAATATCGGTAGATATCAGGGTAGCTCAGATGGCAGAGCATTACGACGGAAACGTAAAGGTCCCTGGTTCAACTCTCGGTCTTGGTCTATGTTTTTTCACTTGTAATTTAATTTAATTAATTTTAATAAGCTTTGTCGAATAATAACTGTTAAAAAAATATGTATCGTTTTGATACAGATTTTTTTTTATAACACCCAAAACTTTTTTTTTTAATTTGGTTCCTGTACAGTTACAACTATGAAAATACATGAATTGCACAAAATCAGATATAAACTTTTTGTGTTGTATCAATTTCAAAAATGTCATGCAAAAGATAACAATATAATTATGTACTGTAGGCTATATTAATTATTATGTATGTATTTTTTTTTTAATTCCAACTAGGCTACTTATTTTTTATCTAATAAACGTAAAGCTAGAGTGAAATAATTCGATCACGCAGTTGAATGAATTTCCAAAATTAAGTAAGTTTAAATTGTTCAGGGTTTAAATTGTTCTCAACCTTTTGGGACATTGGTCTACTCACAAAGGCGCTGAATATCTGCCTCCGCGTAAGAAATATACTAGTAGAATTTGTTTGTACCTCAGCCTCCAGCCCCGGCTCACGCCATGATTCTTACGCTTGTTTTTCTAGCTTGTACCTCGACCTTGCGCCCTCGGACTGCTTCACTTCCATGGACAAACTAGCGAACCCGTCAATCGGCCTCGGATCAGTAGTTGCCCCAACGATAAAATACCTCAAGTGAATTTTAAATGGGTACTTTTATGGCATAGGCTACCTTTTGGTCGATTTTGGGGAGAAAGAATCAAATGTGCATAATATAGGACAAGAATCTCCTATATTATTATATTTTAGATAAAACTCCAAAAAAATTTCACTATAGTACGAAAAATGTTTAAAAAATTTACTTCTAATCAAAAAATGTGCTTCCGATTGATGGATTTTTTGGCTAATGAACTTGTCCGAGCAACTTACGAAAATTAACGTGTGTATCAAATTTAGAGCAAATCGGACTAAAATGCGGCCGTTAGAATGCAAACATATATATATAATTTTTAATGACACTCCAAAACATGTTCTGGGGACCATGATCGGTGCTCATTTACCACTCCCGTCTTTAGATTTCACTATAAGAGCCACTGTAATAGCTCATTTTTAATATGGAAATTCGCTAAAAAAATTACGTTTAATATCTCCACTTTAAAGAATTTCCCTAGTTTCAAGGCCGAATCCCCTTAATAAAAACAACTATACACATATATGCCCATGTACAGGTCCCGTAAAAGTTAGGAACACTGTCAGAACATTACCAGTAGCCCCCAACACGCGGACAGCTTGCATTTTAAACGTTTTACAGTACTTAACTGTTAAAAGTAGGCTACACACCCTTCGTGATTACAGATGTTTAAGTATAGTTTTACATAAAGCACTAAGTCCAAGTAGAAGAATTTCCGTTACTGGTTGAACAAGTCATTAAAAGTCTAACTAAATTGTCTATAATTACGACATTAATGGAATCAGGAAACAATGTTAAACAGTCTAACAGTACACACTAACTATACTAGCTGATGTCGAGGCGTAGAAACCGTAAACTGATATTTGCATAAAGTGTATTGTTTGTAAATAATGCCGCCGATGTATGCACACGTTGTGGTTTCTGCTATTTATGTAAATCTACTTTGTAACACTATTTTACATTTTGAAGAAGTACAAGAAACTGTACACTGCGTTTATAGTAATAATCCAATCACACAGTACGGTAGCTGAACAGCTGACGTGAGTTGACTTCGGCCCCGGCTCAAGCGTTGCTTCGTTCTGCTCGCAGGGGAAACATTAGCTTTGCAAGTTTTCGCCTCGAACTTGCTGCCTAGATTATGGACTGGTTCGCTTCGCTCGCAGTATGGTATTTTACGCTTTGATTGATTTTTGGGGGAACCGACGGGTCGTGTAAACAAACACTATTTGCAGAATAATATCTCATATTTATTTTTTTTAGATAAAACCCTAAAAAAGTTTTATTCTAGTACGAAAGAATTAAGAAATGTATTTCGGATCAAAGAGCCTACTTCCGGTTGTTGGATTTTTGGATAACGAAATTGTCCAAACGACTTGCGTGTACAATTTTGGAAAAAATCTGTCGTAAAGTGCTGCTATTAGAGCGTGAAAGCACACATATATATAAAATGTTTAATAACGCTCCAAAACGTTTTGGGGACCATGATCGGTGCTCATGACCACTACCGCCCACCTTATGTCTCACCATAAGAGTCACTGCAATAGCTCATATTTAATAAGGAAATTCGTTAATTCACTTATTGTAGAGCCTTTATATTTATAAATTATTATATTTTTAACCTTAAAGTGTTTATTTTGTGTAGCCTAATTAGTAAGAAATTAATTGTCAACTGTATTTTGTAATATATTAGTGTTTTATAATTTTACTAAATCATAATGTAATAGTAATTTATCCGGTTTGAGATAAAACTATTTTTATTGTCATAGCAGAAGCTGTAAAGTAAATTTTAAATCAGTCAACTTGTTAGGGAAGCTGAGTTGAATGTATAACATATAATAATTATACTGAGTACTTTTTTTAAAAATATAGTTCTATTAATTTTAGGTTAAAAAGCTACACTTGCTATACAATAACGTTCTGTTAACAGCAATAGATAATAAATTAATGCATGTTCATTATGAATAAATCAAATTAAACAAAATAAAATTTTCAAATGATACAAATTTTGCTCTTAGTCATGTTAACAATTTTAAATAACGTATACAAATTTTTTTGAACAATTAAAATATAATTGCACGATCTTGGGTTCGGTTGTGTTTTGAGTATGCTCAACCCGAATATGGCTTCTGCATTTTATTATAAACTGTATCTAAATAATATACGTGAAGCAAAGCCCAAATGAATCAATCGAAAATAATACAAAATGTATGTTTTGTTAAATTTTAATGGGGGTTAAGGCGAGATTGAATAAGTCACAACAAATATAAGAACTTAAAACCGCCTTAATCAAGCAATATAAGGCCACGAACAATATAAGGCTATGGTTTCAAAAAATAGATGTGCGTCTTTTCGCGGTCATTGCTACGAACCATGCATTTACTATTAAACATACACTCCAATATCTTTGACATCTTATAAATTATTAAAAGTAGAATTTGTAGACGGTATACGTTCATTTATCGGCTTTACTGTAATACATTTTTTTTTGAAAAAAATTACTCAAATCAGGCGAAAACTACAAAAGTTTTCTACGACGATAAATACAGGTTTACATATTTAATTTCAATTAGTAAGTAGAAAACTATGCACACACTGTCTAAGTAATACATATAAATCTAAATATTATGCCCTCAAGTTGGTGTAGAAAATGTTTAAAATTGAAAATTATTTAAAAGAAAAATTAGGCCAATAAATAGGTTCACAAAAATTATAAAGAGATTAGTAGATTTAAGATGCCCAGTGTTGGTGCAGTTTAACAGCCGTTTACCCTATTACTTCTATTAAAAGTTTAAACAATGGATGATTTCATAACAGCTGTAAAACCAACATTTGTTTTTCTATTTTTTAGGTTAGGTTATTGTTTAGGAGTTTCCTAAGTCATGTTAGGTGTTTGTAGCATTTATTATAATTCCTGTTATAAACTTTATAATTTGGTTTTGGCATGTACGGTATTATTATTTACCAACTTAGATTAGACTATAATTAATCCTAAACCGAAATTTAAAGAAATAAAACTTGAGTGTGGATTTTGAAAGTTGGAATTAGCCACTAGATTTTTGGGATACTTTTGAGACAGTGCATAACGGCTAACTCATATAAAACTTTAAGACTTACTTGGAAGCAATGTGAGTGCCCACATAAAGGAGTACGACCAAGTTGAGGACTATGCTGAAACGCAACACACAGTTGCGGCGAGTGAACATACTCCGGGACGGCGGGGTTGCCGCTTTTTCTGCGGTTACGGTTGCGATGGTGGCGGTGTTTTGACTTCAGGGTAGACGTCATAGCATCCTCGCAACTTCTGCTTCACTGGAACAAACAATATCAAACCTTCATTAGTCTTCATTCTTTCACGCGTTCAATTCATACATATTGAATGTAAGCCGTTTACTTTAAACTGAATTCTAATATTTAATCAGGGAGATGTTTTCGAGTTCGTCATGGTAGACAGTACTCAGAGTTTTGAGAATGACAGGTGTACCACAAGGTAGTGTCCTTGGACCGTTTCTCTACTTGCGGTATACTCGAGATGTCCCACATGTAAATGAGTCAGTAATGTCTACCTTTGCTGATGATTGCTAATCTTTCTGTGTATGCTTGCATTTACAATGCTACTCTCACGATGCAAAAGGAAATGGACAAAATAAACAGCAAAACGGGATAAAGTCAATTACAAAACTATCACACAATATTTTTTACAAACAATGATTTCTAAAAATCTTATTTGTGACTGAATATTATTAATTCAAATTGTGCAGATGACACCACCTTGTGCTACATCGGAAACACAAAGCAAGAAGTGGAAACTGCGAGGTAAGCTGTTCTGAATGCGCTGAGGTTATGACTTAACAAACATTATATGGTTTTAAATATGGATAAAAGTTTTAAATTTTAATCTGAGAAGGGAGTCTAAATTTAAATCACCTATGTTATGTAAATGTATGGATTGTGTAGTTGGAAATTCGGCGTGCTGTTAATGCATTAAAATAAAACAAAAGACTTCGTATTTGGGACTGGTTTTATATGACAGTATAACCTGTAAAATGCAGATTACTGATTTAAATTCTACATTAATCTATATTTTATGCATTTATGTAATTGTCCATTGTACGTAGAAGGTTGGAATATGGAATCTATTGTTGGGAAGGTACATGTATATTACAAATCTGATGGTTTTGATGGTAAAAAAGGTTCATACGACTTATAGTAAATATAATGAGGAATGAGACTAATGCCATTTTTACCATTGTCTCTTTACCGATGCCTCTCTATATTGCCTCTTCGTTATTTGTTTATTTACAAAGTCCTGATAATATTTTACATTAGGAGTCAAGGTTTTTCAGTGTTTTAATACAAAACTTATTATTCTTAAAATACGAACCCAAAGCAAAAGTGCCCAAAACAAGATTGACAATCGTTTCTAATATCGTCTCTTTATTTTGCACCTAGACTCTATAATAATCTTCCAGAAAAAATTTTAAAATGCTTAAATTGACAAATACTTGATTCTCTTACGATGCGGATAGCTTGTTGGATGTGGTCGTGTGGTAAAACATTGTCGTGTGTGTGTCAGAGAGAGACAGGAAATAGTTTTCAGTTTATATGTAGAAGAGAATTCAAATTTAGATAAAGGAAGATATAGATTTTTTTATATAGGCCAACATAACCTAATTATTACTAAACTTTTTTATTAGTTTAATATGGTTGTTTAGGTCATCGTTTATTAATTTGTTTTTCATGTTTTTTTTTTTCTTTTCCACTATTTGGTGTTGTGCCCTTATTATGTTTTTATATTAGAATTTGTAAATTTAACTGTTCCTATAAACAAGAAAATTGCAATTCAATCCTGTAACTTCAAAACGGGCTTGCCATTGAGGTTGCAAAATATTTTATTCTCAGTATTTCATTGTGGTAGCTATTTTATTCTGTATTTTAAAAGTAAAGTTTTATTTTAGATTATAGTTTGTTAATTTATTTTAGGCCTATATGTTTTTGTCAATTATGTTTTAATTTTCATATTTTGTTGTCGTATTTGTAAATATGTAAGAGAATAAAATAAATATCTAAATCTATATTAAGCCAAATATTTATGATTGACCAGAGATGTGGACAAAGGTAAAAGAGACTAAGGACAAAACACAGAAATATGTTCCGGCTGACTGTACGCAATTCTGAGATCAGTGGTGAACTGTTCATTAGGAATTAATCAAATTATTTTTTAATAATTAGGCTGTACTACAAATAAATAAAAGTGCGTATACAATCTATCATTCTAATAAACTTCTTCGCACGTAAACCTAATAAATTTGATTTCATTAAGCAATACATGATTTGGAACAAAACATATTTGTTTTAACTCAAACCAAAAGAGTTAAGATAACTTTGGTTGTTGTTTAATTTTTATAAGACTAATGTTGATTTGCAATTTAAGTAATAATATATTATATTTCAGCTTATATTATCCGATGCTGCGAAATTTGACTGACAGACAGACGACTGATCCTATGAGGGTTTTGATTTTGATTTTTAAGGTACGATAAAATAATATTAAATAGAAAAAATAATTGTAAAAAAATCACATGAATAAATAATGAAAACATTCAATAAAACAAGCGTTCACTTAAACAAATTGGTAGTGCTCTTTTTCTTAACATAAAAAGCTTTAAATAAAGCACTTATAATCGTAAAAAATAGGCTTATGGAATAGTTTTTTGTTTTAATAAAATAGTATTACATTGATATTATAAAAAGCACAGAGTTTACATTGCTGTTAAAGGGAAGAAGAGGTACTTCCATTATGATTGAATAAATAGCAGAAGAAATATGTATGATGATTTGCGTGTATTCTTTCAGTTACTTTCAGGAAAAAAAGAACTAAATATAAAAACTTAGACCAGTGGTACAGAGGATACTACATAAAACAGTACTAATACTATAGCTTCAACGTATATTTGTGGTTAAACACAGTCTGTCAGTGTTAGTATAAACGCTCAATTGGTAAACTATACAAAGCTCTCCTTCCACGAGGAGGCGATGAGAAAGTGCCTTTAGAATATTAATATGAGTTACTAAATCATAGTGACTGCTGTAACTAGAAACAAATCGAATGGAATGAGTAGGATGTTGTATTATAAATAAGTCGCGACTGACATGAGGTGTTAATTTCTCTGACAACTTCTAATTTTAGTAAAGCCACACGCTTCCGACTTGCATTTATCCTGTGAGACTGACGGGCTTGGGTTATCCCGTAGATTTAAAAACGGAAAAGATTACATTTTAGTTTAAATAATTTCAACATCTCTTGCATAGTATATTATAGAAACTTTTTAATCAGGTTTTTTTCTTTCTGTATAAAATGGTTTTGTCCTGACTGAAATATAATCAACGCAGAACAAAAACATCTTATGATGAAAATACGAAAATTTAAAGGTACATTCTTATAGGGTCATAGACGCACACTAAGAAAGGAATTTGCTAAATTTGTATTTTAAAACGTAAAAATGGTGAAAATTCGGGGTTCACTCCCAGGCCTGTTGTGACAGATAAATCAGCTGATTCGGATTAAAAGCAACACGTGTTATTTGAAATAACTTACATTCATTGAAATAGCAACCAACTTTAGCAAACTTAAAATTAGTTTATTATTCTTCAAAACCAACAGCTTTTTTAGGTTAGGTTAACAAAATAGAACCAAACAAAAAATCTACGTAAAACGCTTATTGTATTATAACTCAATTCAAAAATCTGTGATCATTTGCCGATTGCATAAATATAGATTAGGCCTATATTGAACCAAAACTCATTTATTGAAAGCATTTACATTTATTACAACAGCAACAAACTTGGCATATTAAGAACCAGTTAATTACCTATTGTTCTTAACAGCTAACACTTTTTTTATTTCAGGTAAAATCAAACACAAACAAAAATCAACGTAAATGGTTTACTGCATTGTAAGTCAAACATATATTGTAAATAGCCCTATTATAGCCTATTGTTTCCTTTAGTTGGCAATATAAAACTTGTTTTTAATGTTGAATATTGTTTATTAAATATTGATGGTGAAATTTCACACATCCCTTAATTCGAATTATTGAGGATGGTGCGTGTCTATTTCTATCTCTGTTAAATTATGCAGTCACCACAGTCCCCACCACCCCGCTTAGATCCAAGTGTCCCTGCCCTAATCATCCCCATACTTAAATGAAAATATCAGAATATACAACAAAATGTTTGCATTCGCTTCGCCATGAGTCACTGCGGAGGAAGCGAGGTGAGACGGGGCACCTAGTTAATAACTGTGTTTAATAGTCAAATGATTTATTTACCAAGATAGGTTTAAATAATTTTAAAAATCGCCTGACCTAACCCTCGCAGTGAGTATATTATACGAACCTCCCTCTCCTTTATGTATGATAATGAAATGCAGAACATAAATTGAGATCCACCATACATATGATGTTGCGTAAAACATTTGAACAATTTACAATAAACCGTTCAAAAGATACAAGGGTTTAAAAAGTGCAAATTTTACTACTCGCTCCCTCATTATTATGATAAAGCTTTTTCCGAGGAGGACTAGACATTTGGTACAACGATAGGTCTTCGGGTTGAATCAATGAAGTAAATGAAAGGGGGGAATGAAAATTGTACATTCAGACTTCACATCAGACCCGATTCAGGGAGCGAGTTTAGGTACATTTTAAACGTATTCTTTTGAAAGATTTGTACATTTTCTTATCGTACATAGCTGAATGTTTGCTGTCGTTTACCCTAGTCTGAATTCAATTGACATTCTGAATAAAAATCAAAATAAATCATAATTAACTTATCCATACATCAGTGGAAAGTAGTGTTCTTTTTGTCGTTGATCTTTGACATTAATTTAATAAATGAAATACACCTTTTAAATATTATAAAAAGAAAGAAGAAGAGGACCAAACAACATAAAAAAATGGAGGTAATTCCCACATAAACATAAATGGGGAAGACAATGTCAAGTCCCTGCCTAAAACATAATGATCAAATAAATGACTTTTCAATTGAATTAGAATAATATAATTTGAAAAAATGTGAAAATATCACTGGGCTCAGCTCAAATGAATTGCAGCATCGTAAAGGTGATTAATATGTATAAATGTTACGTCGCTATAACGACAACAATGGTAGTTGAAATTTCAAATGATTGACTTCTATCCTCCCGCACATTCTCCTCCAAAAAGGAATAAAGTTTAACTAAAACCGCCGAAACTGAAAAAGGCAAAAGTTACGGAAGGTTTAATAAGTTGCGGAACTTTGCTGCACCATGTATACAATTTGCATATGCTCTGTTCAAATTTACTTGAAATGTAATTATAGTTTAGTTTGAGGAAGGTTATGTCAATTGTGGTATTTTTATCATATCGTGTGATATTAATAGCAACTTATAATACCACAACCGCAGAAACTTAGCGACGTAGGTCTACATGTACATGTATTACGGATACACAGTACCACGATTGAAGGAAGCAGATAAGCAGGGATATAGCAATCTTAAACGTGTAAATAAACAATAAACGTGAAATCCACACTAAAGCCGTTCTTATAAAGATACTGGGTATTCTTTCTTGACACGAAATGAAATTAAAGTAAATAAACCTGAGCAGTGCGCACGCACCGAGGGTTCGTGCCACCTACCAATACTCAATTATATATATATATATATGTAGCTTGAATAAATTTTACATTGTAGGTAGAACCAGTGAAAGGAAGTTTTATCAAAATTCTTAATCATGCTTTAAAAAACTTTAGCTGCAGTACTTTAGAAAATAGTAAATTGGGCTTCTCAAGGGAAACATAATTTGCACCCTTTACTAAAAATTTTGAATTCACTATAGGGTCTCTGTAAAGTATGTATATGCCTCTAATACCACGTTTTTGACAACTTTAGCAGTATTTTTAAAATAGTAAAGTTTGTTTCTCAATGGAAACATAATTTTCATCATCTTTTCACAAAATGTATAATTTCCTATATGGTTTCTTTGGTGTTTAAGTACCTCTAATAAAATCTGTTTCATTTTTGCAGCAGTACTTTTCGAAATGACGGAGTGAGGAGATTGTTGGACCAATATTTTCGGAAAAGTATTGAAAACTACATATCACAAGATAAGACTTAAAAAATGGTTTGACACCCTTAAACAAAGCCCACCACAAACATATTTGTTTTGGTCCCCTAAAATTCAGAGTAAAGTATTTTTTTAAATTCTAATTATTAAAACATACGCGGTTTCCATGATCTGGAGAAAGTAGATTGCTATAAACTAATAGACAAAAGAGTGATTCCAACGAGTTTCGACTTTTCAGCTCAATCAGACGCAATTGATTGAGCTGCAGCGAGACACAAAAGTGTGCCGACGTAACTAAACCAATATTTGACCACCGACACTCACCCAATTGCAAGAAGGTGGGGAATTATCTAAATATAGCATATACTCTGCCCTCACGAAGCCAATCCTTTATATGTGCGACAACCAGACATCGAAGCGCACTAGTGGGTCTGGAAAGCAAACACCAGCGGTACGCATTGTCACAGGTCCGATACCTTACTTACTCCTTGGGCCCAGTAAGATCCCTATGGTTTCGGCTATCTTTCATGTTCCGCTAGGGACTTGGCGTGATTTATCCAGGTTGCCCGGTATTGAGTACCGTACCCAGAGCCAGACACATATCAAAGTCAGAATTTTGAAGAAGAAAAAATGTTTCCATACATTGTTATTTCTCCGACATTACAATCAAATATTTTTTGCTAAAAATTTCCACCAAGACTTGTAACATACGTTTGCAATAAAACACTTAACTTGGTTGTATCAAAGCCCAGAAGGGCCTAAATAAGAATACTATCATATAATGTATTCGTTTTAAGAACTAGTTTTGCACGGAAGATATAAAAGGGCCTCTATCTAGATTTTCAAATTTTTGATGAACCGTAAAATATAAAATATCTAAATCACTCTTACACAATTAGAAAACAAAAACAATAAAACCCTGACCGACTTATTCTAGGTAGTTAATGACAAGGTTTTTAATTACGGTAATCAAGTTCCATTAGCATTTACTAATTACTACCAAACTGTAATTTTCTTGGACTCACTAGGCACGACTCTTATCTTGCTACTTTAATTTGATCGTGAAGAACTGATTTTGATGAGATTGTTTGTGTAAACAAGAATAGTATATCGGCCTATGTATTAATTCAGCGGCCATACAACTTAGCCGCCCTTAAAACGGCACGACTAAAGTATTATTATATATCCCCTAACGAACACATCTAAATAAACATGCTGTCGTGGATTCTTTTTTAAATTAATTTCTCACATGATTTTAATATATCTCTATCGTTTTTTAACAACTATTTACAATAAAAGCAACACTTAAAAATGCATAATGAGTTTGACTTGGGGCATGATATAATTGACAGAATAAAAGTTGAACACAGATTCGCACAATTAATACGTTTATGAATTCAATCACGTTGCAAAGACAATGTTCAGTGAACTATAATATTGAAACTATAATAAACATAACAATGTGCTTGTATGTTGTTATATTGTATAAAGAGGGTGTGCTCTTAAATTAATTTTTTACTAATGGCTTCGCCTCTGCTCGATCAGCTCACCAACCCCATAAATTGAATTGTAAGCATGTTTTGTTGATTTTTGTTTGTGTTTGCTTTTAGTTTGTTAATCTAACCTAAAAAAATCCGTTGGTTGAGAAATCCTTTTTTAATAAATACCTTTAAATTTTGGTATTTGTATCTTAAGTAGTTTTTTATCAACTTTGTTTCTACGTCAGCCAGCCAGTCAATCATTCAGTCAGGACAAAACCGCTTATAATTTATATATATATATATATGTACAGAGAGAGAGAGAGAGACAGAGGGAGAGGGGGAGAGAGAGAGAGATTAGTAAGGATTTAACAAATAAAGCGTTATTCTAACATTACTAAAAATGAACTAAAATTAATATATAATAATAAATTATTATTTCTTAAAATTTAATTAATATAGAATTTGTACAGGTTTTAATATATTGTTAGGTTTCGCCAAGATAACTCGCGCATTAGTAAATCAGTAGTGCCATTGAAACGAGTTTAGTATTATTTGCGATAGCTGTATCAATAATAAAGGCTCCTTCTTGAACGGCAGCGTCTTTACAGTTTTTTTTATCGTCTTTTCAATCAGAGATTAATTGTAAGAAAACTTTCGCGGGCTAAGTGCCTACAATTCTACTGCTTGCAATTTTTTCGCACATTGTTCTAATGCGCCTACAACAATTTAGTCAGTGTACGCAGTAAACTAGATTGTGTCGACTAGATTTTCCTCCTTAGCACATGAGTAGTTTCATAGAAATAGAGTTAAATCAAGCCAAATAATTATTACTGGTAGAAGATGGCAATCAATACTCTAAATGCTAAATAAGAAATACAAAATTTGTTTGAAAGAAAAATAACAACCAAGAAGATTTAGAAATTGCAATTAATCAAATCACTACATTCATACCGTCTTGAAATTACGTTCTAAATTTTGAAAGGCTGTTTGATAACTTTCGAGATATTTACGCGATTTATGAAAGTTGTGCGTTATACAGAAGGTGAATTGTTCTGTACTTTAAGAAGTGAACGGTGGATTGATTACTCTACGGACGTCGTTAAGGCAACGTCGACATTTCGCCTGATGTCAATCTGCAGCGTCTGCCCAACCTTTAACAAATTACTGTCCAGAAACATTTATCACGAGTGTGTTCAGTTACTTTCAAATTTTTACTTGAAGTCAATCATCTCTCATAATCATTTATATTATTTTGTAATAGAGGAGCACAGATACAACCTGAAAACAAAGTAGGTCATCAACAAATGCATATTTATATCGGAATTTCCTTAAAAGGAGACTTTAACGAAAGGATAAAGAAGAAGTTTGTATATACTTTAGACTTGCATGGCAGAGTTTAAGGAGCTGATTGTGGAACCACATATAAATAAACCGGGAAGTCTCGAGTTTAACTGCTGCACCAAGAAAGGTTATATACTCAATGGCATAATTAAATTATACATTAGTCGTTTGGACTTTTGAAAGAAGAAGGCGGTCCAAGCACAGTTTTGTAGCACACCGTATAAATAATAAAACATATTTATCGTAATTTTCTCATAAGAGTTCGTCCCTTTATAACGTCCTTTCAAAGTAGGCTACTTATGACTACCTCTAACTATACTTTCAAAACTCAAGCTGAATTATTTTGGTAAAAATAAGTGTGGTTTTTTTAGAAGAAACATATTTTTCAGTAAAGTTTATAAGTACTTCCAATACTACGATTTTTTTAAATTTAGTTGCAGTATTTTCGTAAACAAGGAAATCTTTTTTCACTTTTTTCAAAAAAATTAAAAATATTAAAAGTGAATACACCTAGCACCAATGTTTTTTTTTCAAAATTATACTTATCGTAAATATATTATATCTTAAACTACTTAAAGTTAAGCCTTTACTTTAATAAAAATAATCCCAATTAAAAAAACAAGAGTGTTCCATTTATCTTGTTTGGTTTCCAATGATATTTTAATTAAAAGTCCTAATGAAAAATTCAGATATTTAGGTCCTTAAAACTCAAGGTTTGTAAGTTTTAATTTAATAATTTTCCCCTTTTACTAAAATCTATTCTATACCATCAAATTAAAAACGTTTCTCATTGTGAGTGGGGATACTTTTCAGTTGAGGGAGCCCCTGTGGTTTTAGAGGCAACAAAAATTAATCAATTTATTTCGAAATTTAAAACAAATTTACTCAGTAGTTTGAATGATAAAATTATAATAAAAAACACTAATTGTACGTAAACGATAATGGTCAAACATAAAAATATCAAAACCATGTGTATACTAAAATAAATATATTTGATTTAATTATTCTATACTTTTATAGAAAAGTCCGAAAGTGATGTTAACTCGGTACAAAGTATTGACGAATGTAATTACCTCATCTTTTATTAGTTTTTGCGTTTTGTAATATTTCTTTCATTCTTCTAGAAAAGTGACACCAAATTGACATGCAAACCTTCCTATATAGCTAATATTTGCCAGTACTGGTAATGGCCACTTCAATCTATTTCGCGAAGTAGTTGCTTACAAAATGTGACGGCAAACAAAGATATCGATAACAACAAACACACTTGAGTGTTCTAGTATTTTAGAAATATTTTATGGAATTTACACTCACTGGGACTTTATGCACAAAAAAAAATGTAAATTCAACAATATAAATTGAAATAAAACTTATGTTGACCAAGTATTTAATAAAAAAATGAAAATGAAAATCAGAAACAAAGATTCTAATTCGTAAATTCTAAACATAAAAAGAACGAAATAAGCTGATTTTTAACTATTTACAAATAGATGAGTAGGCATTTTACGAATAGATGAGACAGTTAATAGTTTTGGAAAAGTTAGATATTAAATTTTTTTAAAGATTTAAACAGTTGTCCAATGTAGCCTACTTGATAGAAATCCATTTTAATGAAAAACAAACACACGGTATTTAGTAGACTAAATTCTAAAACATTTTCTTACCGAACATGGGTTTTCCAGTGACAGCCTTGACAAGGAAATTTAACACAGACTAAGAAAAATATAGAAAACAAAAATAAAATTGGCTAGCAAGCAAAATTAAGGGGAAAGGGTGGGAAGAACTCGGGAGACCTTTGGTCATAGGACACACAATGGTTTCAGCAAAAGCGAGTATGGCATACACTCTACCTGATCATTTAGTACAAGGTTGGAGTCGTTAGAAAAAATTAATCTTAAATGTTAGAGAGATTATCGATATGCATTTTTATGTCCAATTTTTACCCCTACAAAGCATGTGTAGTGCTCAAGCAGCAGTATCTGATTTCGAAGACTATGGTTTTGCGAAGACTGATTCATTCGCAAGGTTTTGTCACTTCCAAGGGAGTGTGGTAGTTTCTCACTAAAATAAGTGTATTTGAAAAACACATTTCAACAAAGGAAAGAAAAGACAGAAAGAAATAAGTGTCATCATCCTTAGTGACACTTCAGGCACAACTAACAAATAATTAATCGTTGTTAATAGCAAGTTATAGACCTAATATAACATTGCCTTGAAACGAGTTCAAATATACGTAATTGTGTAAGAAATTTGTTATTTTATTAATAGGGTTGAGACGTGAAACAAGTGGACTGTTTTTTGAAACCGTCCGGCCGTTTGAGTGTTTTTATAGATTCGCATAGCTAAATCATTAAATAATGACCTTTGTATCA
Source organism: Philaenus spumarius (assembly GCA_018207615.1). Classification (NCBI taxonomy): domain Eukaryota; kingdom Metazoa; phylum Arthropoda; class Insecta; order Hemiptera; family Aphrophoridae; genus Philaenus; species Philaenus spumarius. Next base: position 82,529 of record JAGFPH010000516.1, read on the forward strand.
ATTTAGCGGCGGGTACGAGAAAACGCTAAAGTTAAAAACATAGATTTGTGTAAGGCCCTAAAATACTAGATATTCCAAAATTGTATAAGTATACACGATTTATAGAATAAAGTGTGTTTTCAACCCTTGCTACTAAGCAAGTATTATTTCCAAATGATCGATGCATGCAAACACGTGGCATCAATATTTGTTAGCCCTAATAAATTCCATTCACCTCTACGTCAGGAAAAAGGGTAATTTTACCTCACCTACTTTTCCGAACTACAGGAAGGGTTGGTTTTGTATTCAACCCCTTTCTCTTATGTTAAGCACCTCACGCCCTCGAGGAATCTATAAATTATTCATTACCGACCACATGCATCCTTTCACTCAATCTTTTAATGTATTCTCTATGTTCTAGGGTTAGTGTAGAACTAGGTTGTCCGACAAATTTAATCAAGAATGTGAATTATTGCAATACCGGGGAGTGGCCTGTGTGCCGAAAAGTATGTTTCATTTCCATTGAATTAATCATATACGGGCAAAATTTACATTTTGTACGAAAAACGTCAAATTTAACAGACACAAGCATAACATTTCATGAAAACACCATCAATAAATAACAACTACCAACTCTTATAGGCTATAATAAATTAACAAAATACAATAAAACAAAAACAACAGTAAAATGAAATGAATCCTAAGGTTTGAGGCGTTACAGTTGCAGACAAATCAAAACAGAAATCGAAAAATCTATGCAAAAATCTGTAAGGTTCATTTTTGGAATCCAACCGCATCTGGAGAGATGTGCAAAATCCGATCTAAAGACAGATATTCACCGTTACGGAGAACTTTAGAAAAGTTATTTACGAAATCAAAAACCAATTCTAATACGGACCCCAACTCAAAAATGTGTAACGTGTAGACATAGTTTGTGATTCTTCAAGTTAAATTTAAAACCCATGAAATTCAGTGGCAGGAAAATAAAAATTCAATTCGCTAGCTACTCTCGAAAACATTATTTTTACAAATGTTTTTCAGAATAATTATAGAATCGGTACTAAACGATGGAATTAATTAGAAAACTCCGCTTAACTTTTAAAAATACTTTAAATGCAATTTCACAAAATTACGCAATTTTAATTAAAAATTATTTTAAGAAATAAAGTTTATTGTAATTTTTAACAACACTGTTTGTTTTCTTACAGAAATTTGTATTCTTTTAAATGACTTTAATTTCATATATCAAAAGCTATATTATTTATCAATTTCAGTTGGGTTTTGGATTTTTGAAATAGGTTTTCCTAAGGTTCTCATGACTGTAAACATCGAGTGCCAAGAACAAATTTCGGATCTTTTTTCGTCTTTAAACAAGAAAAGTGGTACGTTTTCAAAAATCATACTGTATACAATTAATTAATTGCAATAGAAGACTTGGTGAGCATTTCATACAATATTTACAATATTTCTGAGTTTAAGCAATATTTTTTCTTGATTGTTTTCATACATGTCTAACGGTTGTTCATACAAACTTATACTGGATTATGTTGTTGCAGACTTTCAACAACAACATTTCTTCAGTTTACTGTTTTGTTTTATCAGTTCTGTTTAGAAATTCTGACGAAAGAAGTCTATTTCGCTTAAACGACACTTCGTGCACTATTCAAAGTTTCATCAATAGCTTATAAACGTTTGTGAGATAATCAGTCCCTCCTTCTAGTATACGAATAGCATAAAAAATAACTAGGGTCCGTTAATTGTGAATAATAAAACAGGTTTATGGGCACAAAAATACGACCTGTGGTTAACGCTTTCAGAACCCCCGCGCAGTCTTGGATCCTCTTAATTGGACATTTTACTACCATCATTTCGTATGTAGTTGTGTAAACATGGTGTTAAACTTCGGCCAATAACGTCGCAGAGTCGGGCTCGATATTAATTTGCTAGTCTCCAAACTACAAACGCTTCGCTAAAACTGAGTAGACTATAAGCCTACCCATGAGAGATTTTGTGTTGCCAAAATTGGCGTGTACCTCCCATTTAGAAAATGTCAGTGCATGATGACCAACTAGAGCTATACATATTATAAGGACTAGGAGTCACCACTTGAGGCTTCGCGTTATTACATCGCCTCTGTCTTTGACCTCGAAGACTGCTTCTCTTCGCTCGCAGCATACAAAAAATATGAGAAAATAATTCGATGACCCAGCTGATCCGCGCACGTGAGTTGAGCAAATTTAGAACATTAAGTTTATATGTTTGAGGGTTCAATCAACTATTTGGGAAATTGGTCTACTCACGAAGACGCTGAATAGCTACCTGCGTATACGAAATATATTTGTAGAATTTGTTTCCACCTAAGCCCAAGGTTAAACGTTCCGATCACAGATGACAAACTCACTTCGTCTTCCTCGGATTAGAAACTGCCTTCACGTGGATTTGAACCGAGTACCTTTATGGTAATTTACTTTTTATGGGAACCAGACGGGCTATAAGGTCGCGTAAAAAACAAAATGGGAATAATCTCTTATATTTATTTTTGTAGATAAAACCCAAATAATGTTCATTCTAGTACGAAAAATCAAAACAAAATTTACTTCCGGTCAAAAAACGTGCTCCCGGTTGTTGGAATTTTTGGCTAACGAACTCATCTTGTGAGAAAATAACGTGTTCCAAATCGGACGTAAAATATCTTATTACGTCAGTGCAGGAGTGAGTGAGTGAGTTTACACTGTTGCTATTGTCCGTAGGAATAAATTAACCAATAGTTATTTAGATCTTCTAAGATGTCTCACACTATTGTATGGTGCAAGAGAATTAAAGGGTACTTTTGCCAAAAAGGTTGTAGTCTCGAATATTGTCGGTTGTCTTCAGTTTAACTTCTTTCTACTTTCACTTTTCTTCGCGTTTATCTTTGTTTCCACTTTCGACAAAATTCTCCCGGACTTTCACGGCGCTTTAACCTTGATCCAACAGTTAGCAGACACGCGTTGCGGTTAACCTACAACTCGCAGACGTTTCCGAGTTGTGTGGGTTTGGAATGAAGACTTGCCGTTGATCGTTGATGTATGGACACCATGTATGGAGAAGTGCTTCAAATTCAGACATCCCGTTAGTGTGACTAGGTCAGTCCCACGTAGCTAATTATGCGACTTCTTTTGCCCCTTTCCCGTGAATATACAATCTCCGCCATTTTAAAATTTTAATAAAAAAAATTTACTTATTTTGTATTTGGGTTTTACGAGATTCATCCATAAAAAAAATTGTCTGTAGAATCTTTAGAAGTTAATACTACATTTTGGATTGAATAAAACCATATATACAAAGTATAGAACATATCATTTTCACACCTTTAAAGGCAGACGATAAAATAATGTAAAGTTTCTAGGTAGTCAATGAATAGCCCAATACAGTTCTAACATTTACCTAACCAGGAAGTAGGATAGTTATTGATTATCAACAAAAAGAAATTAAAGGGTTTCGGCTACATGTTTTATATCTTTAGAGGGGTGGCATTGAGAATTACGTATGGTTAGTTTTTGTTCATACTGTTGCGTAATCAACATGTTAAAATTCAGCCTCTTACCTATTTTTATGGATTTTAAACCATTTTTCACACCTTACTGACGTTGTAAAAATCATTTCTCCTTAGTTTTTTTCCCATAAAAAGACTTTAAAATTCTTTTTCATAGTCTTTTATTATGGTCTTTTGATGATCTTTTATTATAATATTTATGGTCTTTTGTATTGTATTTTTATGGTATTTATGGTCTTTGATATTGTATTTGTATGGTATATATGATCTTTTGTTTGGTATTTGCATGCATTTTATATGATTTTCGTACGGTATTTATGGTATCTATTGTCTTTTTGGTCTTTTGTATGGTGCTTATAGCTTGTATGGTCTTTTTTCATGGACTGTATTTCCTTTTTTTTTTGCTAGTTTGACTAACACAATCAATAGTAAGATAATTTGTAGTTTAAACTATTGGAATGTATCACAATTAATTCTGGACACTTATCATTTTAGAATTCTGTATTGCATTGTGATATCAGAGAAAAAAAGGCGCTTGACCCTATTCAGTATACAACGCAAGTAAACATTTTTATCATTAAGATAGTTTACTCTTTTTTAACAAAACAACGAAGTAGGACGTTTTCAATTCCATTGTAAATTCATTTTAACAGATAGAAATATTGTTTTTAAATTACAATATTTAAGTTTACAATTAAGATTAATTAATTAAATACACAGACAGCGTTCCCCTACTTGTCAGTTCATATCCATTGATAGTAATAGGGAAGTTATAAGCATTGCAAGTTGAAGGTTTACTGAGTAATGCAGATTAATTAGCAAACCCGGTGACCTTAACGCCAATAGACGCGGAAGAAGAGGAGTCGTTCGATTTAACTGTCTATTGTTTTCAATGTCTAATTGTGCATTGTCTATGACTTATTGAGTTACTTATAATAGATCAAGTTCAAGGGAGGGATTGTTTGTTTAACGTGTTTGAGTTCCAATATTGGGACAATCACGTGGATCATTGCTTTGGAAAATTTGAAGGTTAAGGACATGCATTGTTGTCTTTAGATGCTGGACAATGAAGGAAGTTTGAATTGTTTTGACGTCAAAGAACTGTTGGGAATTGTTCGAAGAGTTTAATTAAAATAAAAGTGTATTAAGTAGCCTAATATCATTATGATATAATAGTAGATTACTTAGAAAAACAAGTAACAAGTTATCGACATTGATATACTATCAGTATACTTTATACAACAATAATACTCCAGAGAAGGGTTCCGAAAGTTTTGACTAAAAACCATTAGTAACAACAACGTATCATGACTGCATGTCATGGCGAAATTTTAGAATATCACTATTTGTAGAAATGGCATCAGCTCACGAACCCCTTTTCAAGGAAAGTAACTATTCCGTTATACTTTGATTAACTAAAGAGATTTTTTTATCTTTACAAAGTAATACCGGCAGGCGGCAGTTAAAAAAATTAAATATCTGTGTAATGCAGGACATTAATCTATGTTGAAGAAGTTAGGTTAGTCTATGTTCAAATGTTTTCAACTTGGTATACTATATGTGATACTTGTTTATTAAGTAAATGTGAAACAATTGTATGAAAATAAAGTATATTTTAATCTTATGACGTTTATTTTCTTCTCATACACCCCACAAAGCATTTAAATTAGGTTAGGATAGAGTTTATATATATTTATATTGTTATTTTTCTAATTTTAATAACTTTTCTGCTTATACATTTCCCTAGCAAGGGTTAATTTAACTAAATTACAATTTATAAAATATGGACAAAGACCACCATTCGAACTCAGGACCTCTACCATTCCATGGTAATGCTCTGCCAAATGAGCAACAAGGATGATCACACCAAATATGGTCGATGTTATATCGCTTGTACGGTTTACTGGATTTTTTCTTAGCACATAGACAGAATCCCTCGCATGAAACGACATTGAAAACAATCTCTTTTCTATTTGCAGCTTACAGTCGTGTTATTTATTGTTATTTTAAAAATTGTAATAATTTTTCAGCTAATAAAATTCTACAGTAAGGGTTAATTTAACTAAATTACTAAATTTAAATCCTCTAAATATTGGCAAAAATATGTATTTAAAACTTAATTGTGACTGCAAACCTTATCGCAAGAGAAACAATTATTTGTTTAGGGCTTAGTTTAAAGAAGCAAAAAAAACTTCAAAATCTCGACCTATTTTTTCAAGCCGAAAGGGATTTTTTTAAAGGTAGTCTACACAAATGCAATGCGCATGCATAGTGTGCTCCTTCTTTCAAACAATTTTCTTTAAACAAACCGAATATAGTTCCTCAAGTATGGACAATATTTTGATACTTATTGTGTATAAGAGCCTAGAAACAAATTAGCGAAATTTTGAAACTTCGCGTTCGCACTAACCCACCCAATCTGTATCCCGGAGGGTCGTGGTATTGGACGAAGGGAAGTTACTATTTACGACTTACCCTTGCTATAAAGTTAAGGGATGTTTAGTGCGACATTGTATCACCATAAAGTCAATGTTTGCACGACCTAGTGACGGGAATAGTGTAACAAATCAAACTTTATTTCGTGTGATGTTTGGGTTTAATGTTGCTTATCCAATGTACTAATGAATTTTGTTACTATGCGGACTCTGCTGATATTTTAAGTACTGTTTCTTGATCAAAGACAATATTATCATTACAATGTCCGAAAAGCCCTTACGCAAAATATTTTGGTTGTAGGCTAAAATTGTTTGATTTAAATAAAAAAAATTACAAGACGAATATTGCTTTACGCAAATCCGTATTGATTAAAATTAAAACTAAAACTTTTGGTTTTTTGAGTACTCTTTTAAAAATATTCTACACCAAATATTTTAAACGGAAGCCATTTAAACTTTGAGATTGGTTATTGTTGATTATGTTTTTGTAGTTTGTTCTTAATACTAAAAGAATCTTAGCAACATTGCAACTAAGTACACCCATCCATTTGTGACAAACAATTATAGTGAAAAAACTTAAGGGCTTCTTCTTGCTACGCGCTCCTTCGTTCCTCTCGTAGCGGAAAAGTTTTGCGAGTTGCACCTCGATCATGCGGCCTCGGATTATAAACAGTGAAATCCCCTCGATATGATGGCTTGATTGATAGCAGTTTTATGGTATTTTACGTTTTCATTTGGAGGAAACAGACTTACTTACCTATAAGGTCATGTAAAAAAACAAAATGTGCAGAATAATACATCTCCTGTATTGATTTATTTGGATAAAACCCCCAAAAATCTCATTCTTGTCAAACATTTCAAAAAAATATTACTTCCTGTCAAAAACGTGCTTCAGGTTGTTGATTCAAAAGAGTCGTTGCATAGCTCATCTTTTCTTTGGAAATTCGATAATAGTGTTATTATGTATTGACTTTGACCCAGAAACAATACTTTCAAACTCCCTGTATAGTTCAAATATTATATCAAGGTCGCTTTCCATGGATGGAACTGAAAACTTAAACGTTGAATACTTATTTCCTTACTTTTTCTCTTTACGTCTGCGTACAAAGGTTCAATAATTTATTAGATCAGGTAAAATTGCAACGTAAGGTTAGATTGAACGATATAGGCCCATATGGTATCAGTTAGCAGACCAAATTTTATTTTTCGGCTGAAACAATGCAAATTTATTTTGCCTCTTTTTTATCGGCTATTGTAATCCAGTTTAGCCCGAAACGGGTTTCCGAAATTGTAAACAACAGCTTCCAAAGTCAATTGGAGCCGATTAACCTATAAAAAGCAAGTGGTCGGTTCACGCCCACAATTTACCGGTTACTTTGAGCAGGTGGAGAACTCAGCCGTGACCTCGAAACCCCCTCACTGCGGTCAACAGTGGAATGTGTGTTATCCACCGCGAGCTGAGGGGGGGGGAGTTAATAACATACTGCTGAGAGAATAATATACATATTTCTGTTCAGAGATTAAAGCAGTACTTTTAAATATTTGTAAATTTTATTTTTTAAACGTTTTACTTTAAACTCAATTAAAACAATCGTTCGAAAATATTGTTTAACATTACCATTATTAAATGCCAGCACCTGTTCATCTGATCTTCAACTCCATTACGAACATTTGGGAGCCATATCCTAGTTAAACTTTGGAAAATATTAAATGGTACCCCGGTAAAAAAAACCCGTTAATTGTAAATCACTTTCTGCGCAATAAATAATTAATAATTTAGTTATACTTGATAAAAATACAGCAGGTCAAAACTAGCAAATAATACAATAAAACATGTGTCTTAGTTGTCTGTCTGTATGAGTGTTTTTGAACAAAAATGTTATCTCATGAAAGTTTTAATATAAATTAATGAAACTCAGCTTGAAAGTTTGTTAAATTGGTTTACATAAATGTGCAAAATTTAATTTTGCTACAATTGTCCGTTTCACGATGGCAAAGTTTTAAGTTTTACCTAAGGAACTAAAGATTTGACGAAAAAAGTTTTAGGGCGCAAAAATGCAGACAATTTAATGATTAATGAAATGGTGTATCAATTTGTATCATTGAGTCAAGGTTAACAGAGAAAATACAATACTTTTGGATGAAAGTAGTTTCTATGTCACTTTCCGTGAATGTAGTAATCACAGAAATCTACTTCCAGCCAGAATTATTGCATTTTCTCAGTTATCCTACACTCAATGATACAAAATTAGACATCGTTAGATTTGTCTTTAAATTGTCTACATTTTTTGTACCTTAACATTTTTTGGTAAAATCTTTAGTTTAAAAAATATTTAACTTTGAAAAGTTTGAAACGCCGTTATCTTGAAACGGATAATTGCAGCAAAATTAAATGTTCCTTATTTGTGTAAAACAATGTAATTAATTAACTTTATACTTAACTTTGAACATTATGCGACTATCCCTTCGGCCGTATATTTTCGCAGGCTGTCCACTATATCAAAGTGATTAATTATGAGCAACAAATTAAAGTCTAAATCTAATCCCACATAAGAATAATTTCTTACTTAATAACATACGTAAATTCAGACTTTTATAAAACACAATCATTTTTATTAATACGTGAACATCAAAAATTTAATTACCATTTTCAGAATTGATTATAAACGGAGAGGAATTAAACGTATATCATTCGAAAGGTAGATGTGCATAAAAAACTCACGTATGTTGCCGTTAAGGCAGGTAAAATAAAATTAACTAGTCCTAACATAAAATTGTGTTGCTAATCCTGTTATCCGAATGAGCTGTTTTATCTGTTATTTTATGTAGACAGTTGCTATGGCAATTAATATAAAAATGTATTTTTGTAGGTAATTTCTTTATATTTTTCATAAACACATGATTTTTTTATACAAAACGTTTCAAACAATTAAATGAAAGGATTTTGATCACATTCATGGCTGTACAAGGTAACATCCCTTTGCCTTCCCAGTACGGGAATTATATTTCAAAATAATAATATCAAACAAACAAATACTTAGCAATGTTTCTATTTCTTCCCACTTGTCTTTGTTTGTTAAAATATTCCGTTTAATATTTGAATTGTTTACTTCTAAGGAATTTCATATGTTTACTAAATATTTACTATTTATTTCATCAAGCTTTTTTGCCAATTCTTATCCATTTCCTCAAAGAGTCAAAGTAACAGTTAGAATTTGCTTACAAATAAATTCCAACTAATTATGTGAGAAACAAGTTAAATGTGACAAACATAATTGGTCAAATTTCTACCATAGTGTATACTATAAATATTCACAGATAGAAACACATACTTCTAAAAAACATGCATACATATACATTCATAATCAACAAATATTTGTATGCCTTATTTGTAACACACTAAGCAAAATACTGTAGTTATTATTGTATATTTGAGTGCATAAATTTGTAGGAAAAAATCACACAAATATTAGAAAAATTATACCAGATATTTTTTTTTTTTTTGTGAAACCGGGATGAAGATATATTTGTACTTTGTTTGGGAGACATCACCTCCTTTCACTGATACTCACATTACCACAAATGTACACTTTACCATGTATGTACGTTTAACCGCCATGTTTATCGTTGTTGGCCAAGTAGTTAGTATACAATGGATTACCACAATTTTGATGACATTTCAGGGACGGCTGAAGTAAATAAAACATTATCGCATGTCTACACTTTCCGGTTTATTTTTAAATAGCCTTTAAGGACCGTGAATAAATTGATGAAGACCAAAATAAAACTTGCACAATAAAACCTTCGTAACAAATGGTAATAAAATGTAAGTCTGTCTTTATTAAGCGTAATAAAATCCGACTTTACGAAGGGCAATGGGAACAAAGTAGTCAATCAAACAACGGACAGACTTAGAAATAACGGTTGTTTATTAAATGCGCTTCTCTGACATTTTGTTTTCAAAGTTCAAGGCATTCTGAAGGATGGACAGTCATTGGTTTTCTCTGAATCCCTGAGGCCTTGTAAGGTCTAAGCGGAAACCGACTTGTCCATTCTTTAAATAGCCTTCTTCCTAATAGGATCAGGTAGGCACACATGCAGCCTTCTTGGTTTAGTTTGGTCTCCTTTCTCCGATTTCTTACATTCCTCGGCGAGAGCTGTTTGGTTTGTTTACGTTAATTAAATTTTATTATTACGATTAATAACACTAACGCAAATACGTTTCTTAATCTGTCGGGTTTCAATGCATAGTCGACATTTTCAGTGATCTTTAAAATACAAAGAGCTTCAGCGGCTATGAAAATTGTGTAACAATAAAATTTATATTAATGTGATTATTCGGTTGTTTTTATTAACTGTTTTCTTCGGGTTTATGTTGGAAGAGTATTTTTGATTATTTTTTCAACATACTCCTCATTAGAATACAGCGCGTGAAACAAATGTGGAAAAAACTTGATTCCTCGGCTTTAACCAAGGTAGAAAAAGTTCGACCTCTTATTTTTAAGGAATGTCCATTTTGTCCAAGTTGGTGGTTTTAAAATTGTGATATCATCAGCCATTTTGTCAATGTAGTGGGCAACTTTAAAATTTCTAACGGTAACTACCTACTATGTTTAAATTAGTTTTAACATACCTTGTCAAAAGTAATTGAAGTTTTCCTTTCTTATTACTTGTTGCTTCTGGTGTTTCGCCTCAACAGAAGGCATTGCCAGACGTATAACACTTACAAAAAACACGTAATTAATACACTAGATGTAATAAAATGTATTAATACTCATAATAGTATTAAAAAATTAGAAAGATATTGATCAAAGAACTAATTTTGATAATAGAATTACAAATACCAAATCGGTATGCAATTGTGTATGTCCGTGTTTTTGCTATAAGTGTGTTACGCCTGACGATGCCTTCTGTTCAGACGAAACAGCTGTAGCAACTATAGGAAGAAGAAAGGAAAACCTTAACTACTTTTGACATGATATGTTATACCCAATTTAAATTTTAGTAGTTCGAAAGACAACTACTCAAATTTAAATTGGGTATAAGCATTATACCAAGTATGGAAACCATTACTTTTGTTTGACAAAATAGTACGTAATTTCAAGCATTTAACAACATGAAAAGATGGAACACTTTTTCGAACTTCGGCTCGTGTTTTTTTAAATACTCAAAAATGTGATGATTTTGTCACGTTGCTGTCAAGCTAGAAAGCTCAAAAGCTTTTCTACCCTCCACAATAAAATTACGAAGATTTTGGGACCACCAGAAGTTTTCTACGACGTCTGTGAGTGCATATATCGTGTCCGAAGACAGACAGACACACGGACACAACATCGTATTGCTTTATTGCTTTTTGTATTGCTTTATCGTGTTCAGAGACCTCGAAAACGTCAAGAAAAGTCATAAAAGGGGAGATAAAATTTGTATTCTAAATTTTCTCAAGATTTCAATATTTCGGTATTTTAATACGAGCCGAAGTAACAAAAAAAAGAATGATGTTTTTTATCTTCCAATCCCAGGAAGTTGTAAACCATTCAAAAGTATGAAAATCGAAATTCCAACTTTTAAGAAAACGATACGGTTTTATATAAAAAAAGTAAAAGATCAAGAAGTCTTAAAACTATGTATAAAAAAGATCCTAAATTTGAGTTTCCGTTAAGCAATTTGAAGTTGTCCGCTGAATAGGAAAATAGCGCTTTTTCAAAACCACCAAGTTACATAAATTAGACATTCGTTTAAAACAATTAAAACATTTTTCTACCTTTATTAGAAGCCGTGAAATCCATCAGTTTCTCTTAACTGTATTTATTATGAGACATGCAAGTAGTTGTATCTGCCTAAGTGATGAGTTGCAGGCGCATGCGCCTTCATAACCGCCGCGCCGGGGCAACACCTTATTATGCACAAATTGAAGCAATTACTGACTAATTGGGACAATTACATTCGCATTATCTCTCACGTAATTGTCGGCATAATTCTATTGCGTCCTTAGGGTTGTATAATAACTGTTTGACTATATGAGTCCGTTAGTTGAAAGAGATTCTGTTGTGAAACAAACTATTATATACTGTAGCTGTTGAAAAATAAGTCTTTATTAAACACAATACTTACAAATAATATATACAATAGAAAGAATTTAAAGACTCTTTCTTGTCGTCAACAGACCGTCTAAGAATTGGATAATTTTCCCTAAACAAAGAAATTATAAAAATAAAGCAATATAGATTTATTAATTATAATATGTTTTAAACAAGAAAAGTATTTACAACAAAATATGTAATGAATTTCAAACATGATTCATAATAATTTCCATTATTAAAGGGGGGAAAGAAAAAGTCCACATTGTCCTTAAATTTCACACTCAAACAAGGCAGTTAAATAAGGAAAAAAACGCTATTGCACACTTTGCTGAAATAAATCTTGAACACAAAATCGTTTAATAACACAAACGAGTTTCAATGGCAATGTCGCCATCTTCAGTGACGCACAAGCTACAATAATAAATCTACAACTGATATATATCTTTAGTTATAGTTTGAAGATCGTGCATCACTGAAGATGGCAAAACTGTCGTTGAAACGCGTTTAAGTTAGTAAACGTATTAGTTGTGAGATTTCGTGTTCAAATTTGATTTTATCAAATTATCTCTCACAAGTCGAGCTCAATAGTTATTGGTGAATTTCCATAGAAAAGATGAGCTATTGCAGTGACTATGATGATATGGTGATACCTAAGGTCCGGAGTGTCAATGAGACCCGATCATGGTCCCCAGAACACGTTTTGGGGTGTCAGAAAAAATTGTACATATATAAAAGTGTTCGCACTCTAACGGCCGCACTTTAAGTCCGATTAGGTCCAAATTTAGTACAAACGTTGGTTTTTTAAGTCGCTCAGACGAGTTCTTTAGCTAACAAAATCACCCAACCGGAAGCATGTTTTTTTGGCCGGAAGTTACCATTTTTTTGTATTTTCATACAAGAATGTAAGGTTTTTGTGATTTTATCTAAACAAATAAATATAGAAGATTATTCTGCACATTTAGTTTTTTTACACGACATTATAGCCCGTCTGGTTCCCCCGAAATCGATCAAAACGTAAAATAACATAAAAGTACCATACAAATCGAGTGCGCAAGGTCGAGGTGCCAACTTGCAAAGCACATTCGTTTTCTAAGTCTTTCGGGCGAGTTCGTTAGCAAAAAATCCAACAACCTGAAGCACGTTTTCTGATTAAAAGTAAGTATTTTTGAGATTTTTTATAGTGAAAGAAACATTTTTGGGGTTTTAACTAAACAAACACATATACAAAATTATTCTGAACATTTTTTTTTTACACGACCTTATAGCCAGTTTAGTTTCCTCAAAATCGATAAAAACTTAAAATACCACAAAAGCTCCGTACAAAGCCAGTTTGACTTCTGCGAGCGAAGCGAAGTAGTTAATAATCCAACGGTGCAAGGACGAGGTGCAAACTCGCAAAGCGAGTGTTTCCACTGCTAGCGGAACGAAGCAACGCGTGGGCCAATGCTGTATTTTGAGGTGCAAACAAATTCTACTAGTATATTTCATACACGCAGGCAGATATTCAGCGCTTTGGTGAGTAGACAAATTTCCCAAATTGTTGGTTAGAAACCTAAAACATATAAACTCTTAATTTTGTAAATTCTTAAGTTCATAAGTTAAGTTGTGTGATTGAATTATTTATTATTGCACAGGCGAGGTTCACAAAACTATCCTAATAATGAATTTAGATAATCAGTTTAAGCCTATAATCCAGGCAGTTTTGCAAATCATTTAAATGCATTAAGCCTTAATTGGTCATTAAAATAATATTTACTTAAATATTTGCTCCTGTAATCTCTCAGTATTGGTCAACAGATTTGAAATGAAGACGCTTTCTTCCACCATAATATTACAAAGAGAACACATTTTAGAACTACTACTATAAGAGTATTTATTCAAGTAACTGTTTATATTTGAGACTCCCTAGTTACAGAATAATGAAGCAATTTATTTTTAATCTCAATCATACAATAAGATAAATTTGTATTTTACTTGCGATTAGTTGGTTGATTTACTTAACTTGTTGAGGTAATTGTTTACAAAATCATAATGATCAGTTGTGTTTATATTTATAAATAAATTTTAAAAATAAAATATTTTAATTAGTCTTATTAAACCGTGATTCATAATACAATATATCTTACTTCACAAAATTCGGGCAAATAGTTTGTCTATGTACATCAGGATAAGAGGGCTTCCAATAAACGACAGCAATGAAAAATAAGCATTGCTATTGTAAAATTAGGGAGGAGGTTCAAGCCTACCGAGGGTCAGCACGGTCGACTGGTTTCCGCTCTACTCCGACCTGAATTTAAATTTCTTATAGTAGCGTTATGCAAACTTTTTTTATAACAAGAAAATATAAAAATAAATCACATAACGTTGTGTATCACGATCGTCTGTTTATTTTGATACCAAATTTGAAGTAAATCGGTAAATGTTGAGTAATTAAATAGTTCTTAGTAACATTGAAAGCTATGCCATTTAATTACTCACCATTTACCGATTTACTTCAAATTTGGTATCAAAATAAACTGACGACCGCGATACACAACGTTATGTGATTTATTTTTATATTTTCTTGTTATAAAAAAAGTTTGCATAACGCTACTATAAAAAACTAAAATTCAGGTAGAAGTGGAGCGGAAACCAGTCGACCGTGCTAATAAAGCTACGGCTATACTTGTACGATCAGATCAGATCAAATCGGAGCCGAATTTTTAAATCTATCAGATTCGCAACGTTCCGACATGTATCGGAAGGATGCGCGCGCATTCTACCTCACCATCAGTTAGTCTGGATTTCCTATTACTGTTATAACTTCAGTGAATTGCAAAATCATCATGGAAGAACAGTGCTCTTCGTCTAGCTCGGAAACCGACGAAGAATTTTTGATGATTGTGTTGGACGAGAAAAGAAAACGAAGAAAAATAGGAACACATCCTATCAATCAAAAGCGATAGGTAAATAGAAAAAATATTGTTAAACTTAAACTGTGTATAGGATAATAATTTCGTAAAGCATAATAATAAACAAGTTGTAGTTGTTTTAGTCAGTTCCATATACACGGTTGTCATATAACAGAAGTATCAATCAAAGTAATTAAAAACAAAAAATATCACGAATCATGCGTCTGTTATGATTAGTCCGGTATTACCTATAGCCCAGTCCCTTTCTGATCGGAAGCAATCGGGAGCAATCGGGAGGGGTGGCTATATCTATCAGATCCGATCAGAACGGAGCCGAACCGACCGTTCCGGTATGCTCTCAGAGCATGGAAAAATTTCGACTCCGATCTGATCTGATCTGATCGTATAGATTTAGCCACCCCCTATTTAAATACACAGATAGAATACCTCCGGAAAAATTCGGCTCCGATCTGATCGTACAAGTATAGCCGTAGCTTTAGCTCCCCCTCAGGAGGCTTGAACTTCCGAATCAATCTGAGTTGAATTTTACTATAGTGGGTCCATAACTTATTAGGATCTAACAGCTGTTATTGAAAACTCTATTTAGGGATGTTTCTCACTCAGGTCTATTAAACTTAAACGAATAAATAAATATTAAAGACGATATTTTTATTAAATCAAAAAAGGTATTGGTATGAAAATTGTTTCATGAACGACCATGAGTGTAATCTATATATTATATGAGAGGCATTGTCCTGACTGAATGACTGACTGACGTAGAATCAACGTGGAGCGAAAAATACATAAGATTCAAATACAAAAATTTAAGAAAGGATTTTGCACAAATCTTATTTTAAAGTTTAAAAGTAGTGAAAATTCAAGGATCACTGTAACAAATAAAACAGCTGATCGTATTAAAAGCTTATCAACACATTTTTGTTTACAGTCATTACCATACCAACCAAGTAAATTTATAATCAGTTTATTATACATAACAACCAACACCTTTTTTAGGTTAGATTCATAAACTAAACGCAAACACAAACAAAAATCAACGAACATTTCTTACTGTATTATAATTTAATTCAAACATCTGTTGTTACATATTTTAAAATAATACTGAATTGGATGAAAAACAACACAGTTTAAGGTTAGGCCTACAATTAACCAAAATACGTTTATTACCAATAATTTGTCAAATTTAATAATAAGGTATTTTTCTTCACGCTAACAGTTATTTTTTTAGGTTAATTAAAACCAAACAAAAGGCTTACTGTATTATAAGTGAAACATCTTTTGTTACATATTATATTGTCTCCTTTAATATATAAACTTTTTTTTTTAAATATTGATTATTTAAATATTATTGGTGAAATTACAACGCATACCTCAATTCGAATTATTGGATAAGGTCGTGTTTATTTCGATCTCTGCCTTACATTAGCTAAGTGCACTGTGCAGGTCACCGCTCAATCGTCATT
>JAGFPH010000516.1:100684-160010 GCA_018207615.1 Philaenus spumarius
GAAGGTAATGTTTAAGTGTACGATAAAACGGTGTGTTTGAAGTGCAGCTTTTGATCAGGCCGCTCGACTAACGCATTTTTGTTATTTGGAGGTCACCCTTATAGTATATTTGTGAGTGATGTTTGTAACACTGACTTTACACAATCTGCCTCTCGCACTGTTACAGGTTCCGCCAGATATCTAGGAGGATGATCTAGATTCAGCCTACAAGGCAAATGGGAGGGTGAGGGGATAAAGTGACACCGAGATTTGTCCAATACCTGACAGATGGTCACGCTGATATTTTGCCACACTCCAAAAAATAGCGACACTCCGTCACAGTCCTTGAGGCGGCTACCGGAGGTCGGTCCAATTTATAATCCCGAAATATCTACTGACATTAGGTAACACGTCTCTCCCGGTCTCCAAGTAGCGCAGCATACTAACCTAATCACATTGGCATTGAACGAGGTAGACAACGCAAGACCAAGTGTGAGTCGAAAATATTTCTGAGTCATAAATCGGACCGACGTCAGGGAGCTGCCGCAAGGGCTGTGACGAAGTGTCAGTGTGACGAACTGTCCGGACACCATTTTTTCACCCATCTTAACTTTTACGACTCGTGTTACTGTCAACTCTTAGCTTTTCCATAGAAGACTCTGCGAAAGTTTTCAAATTTTGTAATATTTCAGTACCTATTCACGGGTTTGTCCTCAGGGGATGGTTAAATAAGCCCGTTTGGATTAAGTTTAAGAGACTACGCTCTTCCCAAACGTAGTTCTGTTATCTAAGAAGCCAGTTAGAGGTGTGTTCCAAAAATGAACTTCAAATATACACATATTTCTATAAATAAACATTTTGCATCTGTTTTAATGACAAATGAGTCATAGCCAGAGATAAGTGGCATAGCCTGATGTTTGTAGAAAAAACACTGTCCCTCACTCTACACTCTACTTTACTGTAACTATAAATCTACAACCGGCACGTCTATCATTTAGGTAAATCTAAAACTATCACGCAATCACTTTACCCCTTAAATTCTACATTGTGCAATGTTTTACCATCAGTGGAATTGTCAGGCACAAGTTATAGACCACCCTGTACATCAAACCATCGTTATTGTTTACAGTAGGGCACGAGTATTTGCCTGTTTACTTTTACATCGGCTCCAAGCTGTCATCCAGGCTGAGCCTCGCGTGTACTGTCTAACTGCTACCACACCACGCCATCATATGGAAACTATAACTTATTATAAACTCTCTAAAGTGTTCCGGCTTAAACAATACAACTAGCACGAATTTTGTCTTTCTTGGTTCCAGTCTGACGTTATGTTTAGATCCAAAGAACATATATATTATTATATAATCAACTTTGTTCTGACGGACATAGAATCAACGTCGATCATAAATTACTTAAGATGCAAATACGAAAATTGAAAGATGTATCATAAGAAATGATTTAGCAAAATTTTCATTTTAAAACGTAAAAATAATGAAAATTCAGGAGTTCACACTCACAGTCATATATCATATAAAACATCTGTTCGGATCAAAAGCTTAGCAACACATGTTTGTTATATGCATTACCATAACAACCAACTTAGCAAATTTAGAATCAGTTTATTATTCTTCACAGCCTACAGCTTTTCAGATTAGATTAACAAACTAAAATCAACTCAAAATGCTTACTGCATTATAGTTCAATTCAAACATCTATTGTTTACATATTATAAATAAAACAGCTGATTTGCATAACAAAAGTAAAATCATTTTCGGGTAGCCCCTTCAATGAACCAAAACATGTTTATTTGCAGTCAATTTGAATCAGGTAATTATTCTTCACAACTAACAGTTTTATTTTCTTAGATAAGGAAACAGCAAACAAAATGTATAGTGTATTACAAGTCAAACATCAGCTGTTAAATATTATATTGTTTCCTTTGGTTGGTAATATCAAAATTTGTTTGAAATGTAAGTTAATGATTATTTAAACATTAATGATGAAATTACAACGTATGCTGCAATTCGAATTATTGGAGAAGCTCGTGTCTATTTCGATCTCTGTCTTACATTAGCTAGGTGCAGGTCACCGCTCAGTCGACATTTCCGTGAAAACATTAGAATATACAATAATCTGTGTGCCTTAGCTTCGTCAGTGGTCACCGCTGGATTCGGTGAGCGAAGCGAGAAGGGGCGGAGTTCCTAATTATATATAAACAAGAAAATTAAATACGTTAAGGTTATTGGGAATGTCAGAAGAATTTATGGTGACAGTAGGTAAAGCACAATATGTCTAATGCGACTTAAAATAAAGCCTAGGTATAATGACTTTAAAGTCTGACTGATGATTTTCTTGTTCTAGTTTTTAAAAACTCTCACTCTCAGTGGTTTGGTGACTCTATATACACAGACACAAACACACCCCCACTTAAAATTGGCGAAAAGGTGCAATATCAAAGTGCGCTGATTTTACTTGGTCTTCGCATCATACACAGACGTTTTACATATTTGGGTTTGTGTGGGTACCAAATGAGACATTGATCAACCACAAGTCTCAGGAATGTAGTACTTAGTTTCACTAAATAGTACATCACCAATACAAATGAAAAGGTTAGATTTAATTAAAGAATGGATAATACCATTAATGTATAGTAGTAATTAATAACAATTGTACTAAAATCAAGCTACTGCGAGATACGGCTTAACTCTGAATAGACTTTGATGGCTAGAAGTGGTTGATCTTTACTTTCAAAGGCCACTGTGGTGCCATCAGCTAATATAAACACTTTTCCATACTTAACAAATTATGACAATTCATTTACACAAATATAAACAAATAGGCCTTTGCTACGAATAGTGGTTTGTGTAGAGAATTGAAATGGCAGCTGATTTGATTCAAGTAACTGAGTTGTATGAAACTCAACAAATAGTGTTCAATCTCTCGACTAGTATCCATCCAGTTTAGAGTTGTGCCTTGAATTCCACACTGGTATAGTTTTGACAGTAATGTATCAAAATAATGTACACTGTAAAATGTTTTGATAAAAATACAAGGATATATTGGTAGTATCCGAATTTTAAGAAGTGACTAGTAAGCCCCTTAAAAAATCACAGGCAGATTAATGAGATACACACCAGAAATACATTATTAAAAAAAAACTATTTAAAAACAACACTAAGGTCTACTTATCTAATCCTACCTAGCTATGCTGGTGGGGATTTTTAACTCGGTAAATGTGTACAATAATAAGAAATATAAAACTGTAGGCTTATTTTTTGTTAAACGTTTTTATTTACATGCGTTATTATATGCAGGTAATGCAGTTCAACAACATCATTATTGTATTTACTATCTAATGAAATTATAAAATTAAGGAGAAATGACCTCCAGACTTTCTCGAGTTGATCACCTTTTGCATGCATAAGTTCTGCAAAGTGATAGACAATGTGGACACGTTATCAAACCAATTGCATTAATGCTTACCAAAACAACCTTCAGATCTAGCCTACTTATCCAAGCTGAGAGAAAGTAATGAAATGACATTTAATCAATAACTTCACCGATGTAAGCTTCTCTTGACATATTTACCACCTAATGCTGATTAATGGTACATTCAGAAATGTTTCGATATAGCCTTGGTCTATGGTAATTTATCGGAATGAAATGTTTCGTTAAGTAAATAAAGCAAATATACAGAAAATGTTTTTAAATCTCGTCATAAGGATTCCAATGTTAAATTTTGTACAGTAAAGACGAACTAAACGGAAAATGATATAAAACTGAAGTAGACTGTAAAAGAACTAAAATTATTCAAAGATTTTTATGCAATTGTGTTTACAAGTAGGTAAACGAAAATAAAACCATTTAACTTCAGCGGAGCTTTGGCTACAATAACAGAACTTAAATTTCGGCGGTTTTGTTGAGAATTGAGTTACTGAAAAATAAATGTACCATTGAGACATAAATACGGCATTATACTAAGAGAACTTTAAAACTATGATTCGCTCTAAATATGATTGAATCATATTTGTTTTATGTTATATTTTAGTTTCGTTGATGGTGTATATTAACAGACTAACATTGTATATAGAGTACATCAGGGTTCGGTTTTTGGCCCAACCGTGTTTCTTTTTATGTCATGACAACGGAGTATTTCCTCCAAACCACTTGATAATGGCTGAAACGGCCGTCGTGTACATACGGCAAATTTGACTACTGACGACGGTAAGTTGTTCAAATTATATTGGTAAAAGATTGTCTAAAGTCCTGGACCTGATCAGACATTTAAGAATTTGTTTACCCAAAGCTAACTAAGAAATATCAATTTTGCATATGTCCATAGTCTACTATTATATGATCTCTTATTTTGGGTTAATTCAGTCAAAATATACAGAATATTGATCTTGCACAAGAAAGCTCTCAGATTTTGATAACTTTTTAATCCTGTGACGAGCATTGTAAGACATTATTTCATCAAGAACAAATACCAACAGTTATTAACCGATATGTTTTTGAATTTTTGATGCACACAAAATAATGTAAAGTAGGTAGTTTAGTGACTATACACAATATGCACCTACAATACCGGAAAAGAATGATCACACTAAAACCATTCGCTAGGCTGAGTAAAACCCAGACATCCTACCATTATTTAAGCTATGCCTAGGCACAATATGCTTCCTGTAGGAGTTTTTTTTTTTTTTTTGTAGGCATTCAGAAATTTATGAATGTCTGGATTTCAAATAATATTTTTTATTATTAAGTAAGTTTTTTTCATGCCGATGTTCGGAACAATGTTTTATAGTATTATTTAATATTGCCTTGTTTAGTGTTTAATGTTATTGTGTACTGTTGTGATGTGGTTTGGCACTCTTACTGTTTTTATGTTAATTAATTGACAAGATCTGTGGACTGCAACATTTGTCTCTAAAATATAAAGAAATCAAAACAAAAGTCTATACGATGTGTGCGGGAACAGTTTCCCCCGCGATATATAATGTATTCCTGCAATTGTTATTGGGAAAATGAGTGGTTCAGTATATATTGAGTATATATATGGTATTATGATGCGTTGTTATTGCGGTACGGAATCCATAGCATGCGAGTCTAACTCCAACTTCTGCGGTTTATTTTAGTATTTTATAATTTAGTCGTTTATTTTAAACAAATTAAGAATATTATATTGGTTTTTTCATCCTGGAAAGACATCGTTATTTTACACGTGCGAAGTCCTTTAAGGGTACATTTTGGCAAGCGTTTTAAGCAGCTTGACGCCGGCTGATAAATGACGCCACTATTTTACACGATGGAGACTGGAAGAGCGTAGTGCGGCAGTAGGCTTCATTGATTGCAAATAGATATAGCAATGGCGCCTAATTGCAACCGGACGTTGGAGTGCAAAAACTGCTCTTGAACAATAATTTACTGACTACAAAGGTACCCGAGTTAAAGACTAAATGAGATCCTGTATTTCGTAGACATAGTTCCTCCTACACTCACAGGAAGTAAAACCGAACTGACTCACTCGGTCAGTTTGTTTATCTAGAAAACCACTCGACAAATAATTAAAAACCTTTCTCCACAATTGCTGTACTTAAGTCAAGCCTGGATAAAGCCTCAATTAGTTACGTTCATTAAGTGAGAAGGGAGACGAAATCGATTATTACAAGGAAAGGGTTAACGAAGGGGTGGAGCAGATTCCGTCTTGGTATCTGTGGAATGTCGCCATCAGCTGTGACTGTGCGACGTTGCCAAGTCTAACTTTAACCACATTCAATGACAAATCGGTTATACAATGACAATAGTAGGAGTAAAGTGGTAATACTTCTTGTTTAGTAGGAAACGTAAATATACGTGAGGACAAACTGAAGTGATATTAGGTTTAAGACGTTTGCATGAATTAACTATTGGACATGCGCCAAAATAAGATGCCCGAAGACTTTCTGACCTATCTATATTAGTCGCGATAAAGATCGGTATAACTAAGCGTAGAATAATATAATCCAAATAAATTATGTGTAGAAGTAGCACCAACGTTTATTTTCACAAAGATTGCCCTTTTTCCAACTTAGCAAAATTTTTCCCTGAAGAAATTCGCAAGAAAGAGCAAATCCAACAATTTAAAAATTAACAGTGATTAAAAAGAACACAATTACCAAGGTTTAAATCTTTGTAAGGATAAATGTTTGATAAATAAAAAAAATTCTATAGTTGAATCAGTTAAGGCTTTCAATTAGGTTAAGGATACGAGGGCTGCTAAGGCCGGTTAGAAGAAGACGTAACATCTTAAACTGTTCTATTCTGTTGGCGAAAGGACTTGGCTAATAGATTTATGGGATACATTTTGAATAGGGAATGGCCTGGTTTATGTATTATGCGATCCCGCTCCTATATTCTAAGTTGAGTATTTTTATATTTAAATGTTTCGACTAGTTAAATGGATGAATCAATAGTTAATATTAAGTAACATGTATGATTGCGGCAGGATTTAGTTAAATTTTTATTTAGAACGAGAATTGACTTCAAATTGGTTTGTCTATAAATTGGGTGCGGCTATGCCCTGACTGACATAGAATCAACGAAGAGCAAACATACGAAAATTTAAAGGTATCCTTATGGGGTTATAGACGCACACTAAGAAAGGATTTTGCAAAATTTTGGATTTTAAAGCGGATAAAAGGAAACACGGGGATCACTTCCAGCCGTAAGATAAAACAGCTGATTCGAATCAAAAGCCTTGCAACACATGTGTGTTGAATTCATGCATTCATTACCATAGGGACCAATTTGGTAAATTCAGAATACGTTTATTATTTTCTACAACCAACAGCTTTTTAGCTTAGGTTAACAAGATAAAAACAATCACAAATCAATGAAAAAGGATTAATATATTTTAATTCAAACATCTGTTGTTACATATTACACATAAAGCAGCTGATTTTGATAAAATTTCAATTTTATACAATTTTATGTTAGGCCTATATTGAACCAAAACATGTTTCTTGAAATTATTTACATTTATTATCATAAAAGCCTACTATGAAAATTCCGAATACGTTAATTATAATAAAAAAATCCGGCCATTCACACAGAAAACCTGGTTCTACTGCGCATAAGTCAGGGACTACAATACCGCATCCCCACTACCCTCCCCTGATCCAAGTACCTCTGTCCTAATCGTTATTTCAATGACAATATCATATTATACAAAACTGTAATCTCTTTCCATTTGCTTCGCCGCTTGTATTGGTGAAGCGAAGCAAGCAGAGACGGAGCCCCTAGTTACACATGAGTAAGAACAAATAGGCCTACATCAAGTATGACGGTAAAAAAGTTTTAAAAAACCCAAACATTCTCTTTAAATCGGGTCTGTTGAAGGTTTTTTAATACAAATTTGAAGTTTTTTTACTTCTACATTTACTTCTAGTCAAAGACTTATCATAATATCAAATTTCAAATCCCACATCAGTGGAAAGTACTTCATAATATACATAAGTGAGTAATAAAATTAGGATTTTTAATCAACTGTAACTTTAAAAGGTTTATTGTAAATATTCAAATTTACACCAACATAAATGTTGATCCTCGATCTGTTTTAATTTCGTTACAGTATCAAAAAAAGAGCAAAGCTATGAGGAAAAAGCAGCGCAATTTCGTTTGTGTAATACACACACTGCGTGCATTGTGCCGGAACTTGTCCTACCGTACGCCTTAAAGGGCTTTTATATAGACTGTGGAGTGAAAATAAAAACTAATAAATGCCATTGGTAATTATAGTACTTTTTCATCGATGAAAAAATCGAGCGTAGAATTTTCTCTTAACAGAAAGTACAATGAATTGCCATAAAGGGCTAAAAGAGTAGACTAGAATGATCTTTCCCTAAGTAAATTTCAAGGCAAAATAATTCGATCACGCAGCTGAACCTCTGACGTAAGTTTAGCGAATTTCCTAAATTAAGTTATGTTTTAGGGTTTCAACCAACTATTTGGGATATTGGTCTCACGAAGGTGACAGTGTTTACGAAATATTTTAGTAGAATTTGTTTGCACCTATAAGCATCCAGTTTCGACACACGTGCTGCTTCTTTCACTCGCAGCAGAAAAACTCACTTTGCGGGTTTGCATCTCGACCTAGCAGCTTCGGGTTATGGACTGTTTCGCTTCGCTCGCAGCGTACAATCTCGGCCATCCACCTCTGATTAGAAGTTTACGAAATTTTATTTCTCTTTTAATAAGCTTTTCAAATGGTGTATTACATGACCTACATTTATATTTGAAATGTTTTACCCTCCTCCCCCCCCCCCTCAAGCCCCCCAAAATCATAAAGGTTCAGATAAGTCCAACAAATTTGCCCTGTTATGCAACACAAGATATATACAAAGTTTTGTTAACTTATTTTCAATAACAAAAGTAATAAAGGGGGTTAAAGGGACTTTATGAACACTCTGCATATAACATTTCTAATGACAACTTAAAACGAGTTCTGAAATCGGCGCTCATTTACTACTGCCGACCTTAGGTCTCACTATAAGGGTCATTGCAATAGCTCATCTTTCCTATGGAAATTCGCTAAAAATATAGATAAAATAAATTGATACGGACGGACTGACACGAAGAACCCTAAGTCAACTCTGTCAGTGTTTAAACGTTACCTCTTTTTCAGTAGGCCTACTTCTGAAAGTCGAAATCTTTTCTTCCACTTACCTGTAACAGAACAAAACATTTAAGAATTACATATTTTAATTTGGCTAGGGTTAGTACTTAAGAATAAACATTAAAAATAGATATTCATTAATTCTGATGAAATACTTTAAAGTAGGATTAGTTATCAAAAACAGAAAATTATTATCCAAAGCTTGAATAAAAACTGCCATATATTTATGTAGAAATGCAAATTAAAAACAGCTGTGGCAATTTTACCGTAATTTGAATTTTTTAAGTAGGCCTAGATATTCATTAATTCTTATGAAATACTTTACATACTTGTAAATAAAAACGATAGTAAAAATGCAAAGAATTTCCAATATGTTGGATTAAAAATACAAAGCTAGAATTAGTACTTTCAGTAGATTTTCTACATTAAAGTAGGATTAGTTATCAAAAGCTGAAAATTATAAGCCAAAGCTTGAATAAAAGCTGCCATATATTTGTAAAAATGCAAATTAAAAACAGCTGTGGCAATTTTACCGTTATTTGATTTTTTTTTAATGAATAGTAGGCCTACTGTACTTTGCATTTTATAAGGAAAATTGTTGAAATTTATAACACAGATATTTTATATAATTTTTTACTTCTTGCATCAAGACCTTATTATTTCAGGTCTGATGTGATCTCATTTATAATACTTACTGAGTCTTCAAGCAGTAGCAAATTAATTTTTAAATATGTTTTATATTTATGTCAATTATAGTATAGCCTACCCCTGCTCGCGTCGATCACTAACCCATGCGGCGACTCATAGATAAGGCAATGCAAACAGATTATTATTGTAGACTATACTCTGAAATTTTCACGAAAATTACGATTCATAGCGTAAGACAGAGATCGAAGTAGACACGCAACATCTCCAATAATTATAATTAAGGCATCCGTTGCAATTTCACCATTAATATTTAAATAATCAATAATTAACATGTCAAACAAATTTGTATATTGCCAACTAAAGGAAACAATATAATATGTAATGCCAAATGTTTGTCTTATAATACAGTGGGCCTAAGCACTTTTCGTTGATCTTTGTTTTTGTTTGCTTTTACCTAACCTAAAAAACTTGGTTGTGAAGAATAATTAATAACGGATTCTAAATTTATTAAGTAAGTTGCTACAGTAATAAAAAATGTAAATGCTTTCAAGAAACATGTTTAGGTTCAATATATGCCTAACCTAAAATAGTGCTACGTTTTTTATGCAAATCAGTTATTTTAATTATTATAATATATAACAACAGATGTTTGAATTATAATAACAGTAAGTCATTTTCACAGATTGTTTTGTGTTTTCTTTGATTTTGTTAGGCTAATTTAAAAGCTGTTGGTTGTGATGAATAATTAAATGATTCTAAATTTGCTAAGTTGGTTGCTATTGTAATGAATGCAAACGCAATCAACACACGTGTGTTGCCAAGCTTTCGATCCGAATCAGCTGTTTTATCTGTTACATGGACAGGAGTGACTGCGTGTACGAAATTTATTAGTAGAATATTGGCACATCAGCCTCCAACCCCCGGCTCACGCGCTGTTTCTTTCCGCTCGCAGCATCGGCTTCTACTTTGCGGACTTGGATTGTGGACTGCTTCGCTTCGCCAGTTTGCATCCTGGTCGTTGACATTGGATCAGAAGCTACCACCACACGGTAAAATTCCCCGCGTGGATTTAAAACCGGGTACTTTTATGGTAATTTACGTTTTGATAGTTGAATAATCTATTATATTCATTTGTTTAGATAAACACCCCCCCCCCCCCACAAAAAAGTTTAATTTCAGTACGAAAAACCTCAAATAACGGATATTTAAATTGGAAAACTTGTTTCCGGTTGTTGGATTTTTTTTACTAACGAACTCGTAAAAGCGACTTAAAAAATCAACGTGAGTTCCAAATTTGGACCAAATCGGACGTAAAATACGGCCATTAGAGTGCGAACACAAAAATACATATAGAATAATAAGCCTATGTAAAAGTATATTTATAAAATGGGGAATATGATCTGTGCTCATTGACCACTCCCGAACGTAGGTATGACCATAAGAATCACTGCATATATTACGTTTCCTATGAAAATTCGCTAATAATAACAAACATCAAATGAAAACCTTCTTTACGTATAAAATGGACTTGACCTATTCGGTTTTATTTCCCAAATTGACAAAAATAATATCAATTTATATAGATGGTTATTAGTGTAACAACATTAACCCAATAAGAGCTTTTTTAGTATTGTTATTATTGATTATCCGGACATTTGCCATCATTTGTATATTAAAATCAATACACGACGTTTCGGGAATATGAATAAACGCCAGTTATCAAGTGACTAAATCTAAGGGGCCATAAACCTTGAGATCTAGGCCTATGTTAAAGAAAATAATGTAAAACTAAAATAAACCACTAACCTTAAACATCTACGTAGCACACCTCAGAGTTGAATAACAAATTATTATCAATAATAATAATAATAGCTAATAATAAATAATAATAAAATTAAATAACCATCATTAATAAATGACAAATTTAAACAGAGAATAAAAGGTTTTAAATTTCAATTG
The DNA here is from genome assembly GCA_018207615.1 of Philaenus spumarius. Classification (NCBI taxonomy): domain Eukaryota; kingdom Metazoa; phylum Arthropoda; class Insecta; order Hemiptera; family Aphrophoridae; genus Philaenus; species Philaenus spumarius. Next base: position 111,924 of record JAGFPH010000516.1, read on the forward strand.
TTTACGGAATCCTGAAAGAAACTGAAAGTTCCAAACAGAAATGATTACATTATGTAAAAAAGATGCCATGTAGTACAGAGCGCAGGACAGCGATAAATATGTCTCGTTCTAGGCAGAGATAATGTCATAACTCAATATAACTCAATCGTACTTTTACTTTCTTTGTATTTCAATTTATGTGTAGTGCTACAAAACAAAGGGCTGTTATATGTTTAGGACTATGTAGCTCTACACTGGGTTGTGGTTTTGATATAATTTTTTCCTGATTACGAACAGTTTGTAGAGAACTGTTTGTCGTGTTTTAGCTAACGCGTCATGTGGATGTTTATCAACTCCTATGAGAGAGTACGTCCGTACGGGAGTAAAAAAAATATATTTTTTGTATCCAAAGATTTTATATCCAAAGGTTTTGTATCCATAAAACTTTTAAATTACCTAATGCAGTAATGAAATATGATGTAACCAAAAGCAGAGAACTAAGACAGAGTTCAATCACTTTGGGGAAAAACAGGAAGGCGTAAAAAACTTGACGGCGAAGGTAAATCTCATTTTAGGTTTTAAAAGCGCTGCATTTGAACGAGTAGAGTTTGCAAAACAATGTCGATGTAAAAGAAAACTGTGATATATAGGCTATTATATTTTGGATGATTATATTTAATAAACTGTGTTTGTAATATTTCTAAATTCGTTTATGTCACAAATATCAAATGGATAATACTATTTAAAAATGTATATAAAACACATGTTTGAACAAATGTTTTCTTTCAATCTATACTTTTTTATCTCGTCTTCAAAAACAAATAGAGATACAAGTTTACGAAACGTGTAAAAGGCAATCACTGAAATATTTAACATGAATTACTTGCATACGATAAAATAAGAAAAATATTATTTTTGTCCATGGCCATATAATGGGGGGGGGGGGAGACAATGATTTTTTGGAATGAAGTTCCTTTAAGGGTCGGCTCTAGTAAAACAGAAAGCAACCTGCGACTCCAGCGTAGCGGCGGTAGGTTACGCGGACATTGCTCATCCTAAATCCATTTAAAACCCGAAATTGTTCAAATAGCGTTTTCAAAAAAATACCAAACTCTTGGGGACAAAATTCTTCATCCGAATGGCTTGATAATTTTTCGCTATAATTAATAGTTACATCGTAAAAAAATATTTAAAGTCACCCTATAGCGGCGGTAGGTTACACGGACATTGCTCAGCCTAAATCCATTTAAAACCCGCAATTGTTCAAATAGCGTTTTCAAAAAATACCAAACTCTTGGTGACGAAATTCTTCATGCAAATGGCTTGGTACTTTTTCGCTATAACTAATAGTGACAACATAAAAAATTATTAAAAATTAATTTTTTAAATTGTTAATAAATATTAAACAAAACGTTTTTCTTAATTTTGGAAAAGCCATTTGCATGCGTATTGGCCATAGCTTTAAAATGACATATCGTTCATAATTATCCGATCAAAAATAAAGGAAAAATATGGATTTTAATTTAACATTGGTCTTATGGAGTGTCAACCAACATGGCCGACAGCTAGAGCCGACCCTTAAGTGGGTTGAGGTAGGAGTTAACAAGTAGAAAATGTACGCGAAACGTAAAAGCGTTATCAAATTGGTTGCTACGGTAATGAATGTAAATACATTCAAGAAACTGTGTTTAAAAGTGAGTTTAATTATCTGACTATTGCGATTTTGTAATATAGATTCAAGAGATGGAAAGTATGTGTAATGCAAATTAAGTTAATATAATTTTATTAAAGTAAATGTGTAGAATTAATTACCTCAAAGCACAACACACATAATTTATGTTTTTTGCACATTTAAGGCACAGTACGTTTCGAATGATATAATTTTAATCTTTCAATTCCCATGTATTATTAGTGTGTTTTAGGGATACAAGCATTTACTGTTTCAATAAGTTTAATGTTATTATAATAAAGATGTAGAAATAATTATAACATGAAAGCTAAGATGGTAAATACAATTAAATGCCCGTTCATTGTAAATATTCAATAAAAATAAATAAATTAAACATACAGACAATAATTTTAGGTTAGGCCTAGACTGATGGACCAACATTTTATGTTTATTGAATGCATTTACAATTCCATATTAAATTACATTAGGATTTGAAGAAAAGGCGTGATGAACTTCGTTCCTGACGGAGTCCCACGACCGCACACATTATTACATTTTTGAGGAAATACCATTATTTAAAATTAGGAACTGAAAGAGTTTAAAATAAACAAAGACCAAACAGATATTAAAGACTATATCAAACAAGCACAATTTTAACTTTTTTCGATTAAATACTTGCAACAAAGAGGAAAGTTACATTATTCTCTAACACTGACTGGATAAAAGTATATAGATAAGCCAGCCGTACCAGCCACGAAATAATCGGAACAGGATGTAGAAGTGGGACTGTGTTATCTTAGATTACAAAAGGGAAAAACGATTATAGGCCAAGATAATTCATATGTTAAACCAAAATTTGTAAAGCAACAAAAATTTCCTACGAAGCTCTGTGTTAGAATCACCCAGTAAAGTCGTCTCATTTCTCCTCAAAGTCTATTCTACCCCGCTCAAATTGCCACTTTGTTAGCAAACTTCCATAGGAACGATTATCTAAATCAGTGAATCTTATGGTGAGAAATAAGGTCGGGAGTGGTCAATGAACACTGGTCATACTCAACAGAACACGTTTTGAGGTGTCGTTAAAAATGTTTTACTCGTATATGTATGTATAATATAAATATATGTATTTATTTGTTCGCATTCTAACGGCGGCATTTTACGTCCGATTTAGCCCAAATTTGGTACACATGATGGTTTTTTTAAGTCGCTCGGTCAAGTTCGTTAGCCAAAAATCCATTAACCAGAACACTTTTTTTTACCGTAAATGACCTTTTATTTTTGAGATTTTGCTCTAGAATGTTACTTTTTTGCTATACAAATAAATATATACGATTATCCTGCACATTTCGGTTTTTATGGGACCGGGGGTTGCACCGGGGTGCAAATGGAAGAAGCAGTATATAATCCGAAGGTGTGCAAAGTCGGAAAGCAAACTGCGAGCGGAACGAAACACCGCGTGGGTCGGGGCTGGAGGCTGAGATGCAAACAAATTCCACTCCTTCGTGCGAAGACTAAATTACCAAATAGTTGGTTAAAACCCTAAAATATATAAACTCTAATTTGGAAAATGGCTCAACTCACGTCAGCGGTTCAGCTACGTGTTCGAATTATTTAATTATTGAGATTATAATGTAATGATACCGCTTACAGTGTCGCATAACTCTTAATATCACATACCTGTTTATATTATGGTACAAATTCATTAGCAAAACTCCATGCTACACGTACTACAAAATTATATATTTGTTCTTTAATCAATATCATATTAAAATTATCAAATGAATGTGATTGAGTGAATAAGTCAAAACAGTGTAAGCCAAAACCAATAGCGTAAAGCCCGATAAACAATAAATAAGAACAATAAGGAAGGCAAACAGAAGAAAATATATTATATATTAATAGGAGTGTGAAAATGTTGGTCTGGCCTGCAAACTCGTTGAAAGGAAGAAATAATTAATTCTAATGAGATGTAATAAGCAATATACAAACATCGCGTAAATATTTTGACTTTTTATTAAATTTAAAATAGAGCGCACATTATCAATAACTAGAAACTTAGCCAACCAACCTGGCATCACCTTAGCAAAGGAACTGGAAAAGTTAGTCTGAAAATATTTAATTACAATCCAAAGTTATTTTCTAGTTTATCATTATTTTTAAACAAACTTGTTAGAGAGGAATGGTGGAATGAAGTCGTCATCTTCAGTGATACATGAGCTACAACTAAAAACTTATAAGTTGTCACTTTGTCGTTGAAACGCGTACAATTATTAAACGTATGCGGTGAGGATTAGTGTATTTTTAAATAATTCGTTCTCACTTGTCAAGCTCAAAATGTATTAACTCCTAAAGTTCTTCAATAACAGCTGTTAGTAATGTAAACATAACAGCTGTTAGATTACATTATGGTTATGTAAGCAATAACCTCAAAATGTTAAATACAAAATCAACATAAAGAAAGTAAATGCGAATTCAACTTCATGTACGAATGGAATTAATTAATTCAGTAGTATCATAAACAATAATGCTAACATTACATACAAAATGGCTCACTCGGCTGGTTTAATCTAAATTCGCGATTTTAAAAAGTGTTTCAAATTTTCAACTATAAAAACCGCTCACATCGATTGTGCTTACTGTTTTGGTTCATCATTAACGGTTTAGCCACATCAAGGCAACCAAACGGTAGTTATAATATATCGATATAACGCAAGTTCATGAATCGATACCTAAACGTATCGGATCAAAAATATCGATATATCGAAAGAAATTGTATACATTTTACAATAAAAATTTTTTAAAAAATTTCTAACAATAGTTTTAATAACATTACAATAAATATACAGTGAAAGCTATACATAAATTGTATTGTTGATATGAAATATGTTCGTGCGAGCACAAAATATTTTCTATCAAGCAACAAGCATGCATCTGCCAAATAGAACTCTCTATTTATTTTAATACAGTTATTGTATTAATACAGTTTTATGATCTGCCCTGATAATGAATGCTGCATGTCGGTAAACAGCCTTCAAAATTTTTGACAAAGCGGTCATCACCCGAAGCAGACATATATTCTTTTAATAATGTTTTATTACGAAATAAAACAGTCACATACTAACGTGTAAGTACTATACCTGTAAAAACAAATAACGCCGACTGAAATATTGTAATCCCACAGATTAAAGGTTAAATTCACAAAAATAATGTGAAGTCTTCGATATTTTAGAATTTTATATCGATAACACCGATATATCCGGATCCAAAGTATCGATACAAATGTATCGATATATCGAGAACAATATACCAATATATCAGATATATCGATATATTGTTGCCATCCCTACCAAACGGTATTGTTTTCTAAAAAGTACTTTCTTATTTAAAAAACCTGCATCACTGTAAACATATCTTTAAACACATCAGTGAACGTTCCATCGAAATCATGTCAGTAATTGTAATTGTTACTCCCATTCATCATCTTATGCATAATGCGTCCTTTACATTGTAGATACGAACATGTTAGCAAGTAACCAAAGAACGTTAACCAATAATATGAACAATCAGTTGCTGTGCAATGTTACGATAACAAATTCAACCTATCCAGTCGAAAATAATATTTATTTCAAAATGACTGACGTACGAAGTGGCAGAGTTTGACCCCTGCCCCTCCGGGGTTAAGCGAGCCAGGAAGAATTCCACGGAGCGTTTTTTCCCCGGGATAATGGAGTTTGTCACGGTCATTGCTACGGACTGGTGATCGAGACATTGACGTAGCTACTCGCTGGATCTATACGAAATATTTTAAGACACATGTACGCTCTACGATGGGCACGATTTTAATAAAATATTACGCAATTACACACTTTACGTTTTACAATTGAATAATAGGCCTATATTTACATGCAGAAATCATATTTCCCTAGTTAATTTAACAGTTGATATTTGAATTGACAGAATTTTAAAAACGACTTGCAAAAGGTCTAACCGTGTAAAACAACCAACAAGTGCTTGTGCAATTGGGATTCCGTGGGTGTTTCAGATTTGAAGACACTAAAATGCAGTACATAAGACATTGCAAATCCCTATTCTTCAAATTGCACATATTCATTCATTTGTTATCACTTACTAAATTTTTACATAAATTACAATAGTAAAAAAAATCGATCTCACAGCTGAAACACTGATGTGAGTTGAGCGAATTTTCACAATTCAATTTATAGGATTTAGGGTTTCGAACAACTATTTGGGAAATTTTTTTACTCACGAATTCGCTGAATAGCTGAGTGCTTGTATGAAATATAGCATATTAGTAGAATTTGTTGGATTTCGTTGGCTAACGAAACCGTTCGAGAGACTTTTAAAATGAACAAGTGAACCAAATCGGACGTAAAATTAGGCCGATAGAGTGTGGAAACATAAATACAAGTAATATATACCATTTTTAATAATACCCCGAAACGTGTTCTGGAGACCATGATTAATGCTCATTTACCACTCCCGACCTTAGATCTCACCATAAGAGTCACTGTAATAGCTCATCTTTCCTATGGAACTTCGCTAATAAAGGAACTACGGGAATGTGGGGAAAACAAAAGAACATACTACTTAACAAACCTGCAAAGATTCCGCTTCACATTGAAATAAATGTCTATTTCCGTAGAAGTAAGAGTCTATTACAACAAACGTACGAACCATATCGAATATTGAAAGGGATATTCGACATTTGCATCTATGAGAGAACCTCATATTATTGGAATTTATTCCGTGAAATATTCCTCCGAACTGAGGATGTTTTCAATAATACACTGTTGAAACTTAGACACGCTATGGTATTGGGCAAACAGCCAACACGGGCCAAATTAGCAACCTGGTCTTTCCTGAAATTCCTTCCAGTATCATCTCTTAATTCCAACACGATTTCTCACAATTTCTCTCGATTCAAGTTTTATATTTAGCTATCGTTCGCGGCTGTGCTCGGTCAAGGCGGTCACCTCGCCTTCAACATTATTAACATAGTAGGTACAATTTTCTTAAAATTATAAAGAAGTAAGTACTATTGTTTGGTTTGGTACACTTATTAGAATCGATCAAGAAACGAACGCGAAACACGTTTGTATTTATACAACTAGCATAACCTTTCAAATAATCTAAGTGTCCCAGTTAAGCGTTGTGTTGTAATTATGTTACTATCGAACTTCCATAGGGAAGACACTTAAGGTCCGGAGTGGTCATTGAGCACAGTCTATGGTCCCCAGAACAGGTTTTGGGCTGTCATTAAACATTTTATATTTATATGTATATATATTTGTGTTCGCACTCTGACGGCCGCATTTTACGCCAGATTTTGTCCGAATTTCTAAGAACATCGGATGAGTTTGTTAGCCAAAAAATAAACTACTATCGGAAGCATGTTTTTTGAAAGCAAGTTAAATTTTTATTGAAATTTTTCGTACTAGCATGAAACACTTTGGGGTTTTATAAACAACAATAAATATAGGAGATTATTCTGCACATTTTGTTTTTCGACACGAATTTGTAGCACATATGGTTCCCCTTAAATCGATCAAAACTTAAAATACCATAAAAGTACCAGGTTCAAATAAACGTGGGAGTAGTTTCTGATTCTAGGTTGACGGTTGGGATACCGAGTGCTGCGAGCGAAGCGAAGCAGTCCAAATATACTAGGCGTCAAGGTCAAGGTACAAACTAGGTAAGCGAGTTTTTCCGCTGTGAGCGAAACGAAGCTTCGCGTGAGCTCAGGAGCAAACAAACTCTACTTAGCCTAGATGAATTTCGTTCACGCAGGCAGATAACTATTCAACGTCTTTTTATTTTGCAAATAGTTGGTTGAAACCTTATAAAACATATAAACCTAATTTTGGAAATTCGTACAACTCACGTCAGTGCTTCAGCTGCGTGGTAAAAATATTTATGCTTTTAAGTAGATTGTGAATTTTGAAAATAGAACACTAAATGGCGATTTAATTACCATTTTTAGCAAAGTTCTCTTTTAATTGAAATAAGTGTCCCGTGTCAAGATTTTCCAGGAAATCATGTGAAAGTGAAACATATTCCGCGTTACACGAGGGCAATTGCTTTTACTAAACACACTAGTAAAGCGTTACATACGATAAAAAAGTACATAATCTTCTATCTTCTAAATTCGGTAACTTTTGATTTGATTGTATCTCGTTAATCACTAAAGATGGAAAAACGCGTTTTAGTAAATAAACGTATTGTTTGTGTTCGTGTTGTATTCGAAGTTCTACTTTCTCTGATACAATGTTAAATAGCATATCATATATCAATAATGATATAAGCTTGCTCAGAACTACTCAATTTATGTTCCCATTAAAAGATGACACCGTTGTTGTAAGAAATCCACCATAAACATATTATTATTTTAATATATCGCCAACGATTTAGCCATCGATCACAACCAAGACTTAAAATATTCACAATTTGTTCAATAAAAGGTATGATTTTACATAACTAGATTGAATATTTTCTATTTGTGTTTTCATTAAACATGCTGATTGACGATTGTTCCTAATTGATAAGTGTTTGCCCTTGTCCACGCGTGTTGGGGTGAAGGTTTCACAACGGCCACGCCCACTATGTCAATGACGCACTTCTGTGCCAGTTTAGCAGGTGAGGGAGTCAATAAAGTGAAAAGCTTTTAGCCTCAGTTACGCCTTTTTGTAGCAACGAATTACACTGATTTGTATATTAATTCTTAACAATTTGACTACCACAGTAAACATAGAGGTCAAAATAACTAGGGAAGTTAAACAGTTTGTACGCGCATGCGTAATATAATCGAAATGTTTATTATTTACTCGCTTAGTCTTCATTCCATATGAAATATGAAATGAATGTTTGCGTGATTATTGCTTGTTTATATGCTACTTGTTTACGTTAGTGGTTGTAGTTGTACTATTCTTTAGGCCCTCCTCCATACAAGTTCCGTTTGGCCTCAAGTCCTGAACTGAAGGCAGAACTGACCGAGTATGGCGATTCCTTGAGGCAAATCGTTGGTGGGATGTCCGGAATGAGATCCATAGGCCTTAAAGCAGAACTGAGCAAGTGTGGCGATTCCTTCAGGCAAATCGTTGGTGGGATGTCCGGAATGAGATCCATAGGCCTTAAAGCAGAACTGACCGAGTATGGTGATTCCTTGAGGCAAATCGTTGGTGGGATGTCCGGAATGAGATCCATAGGCCTTAAAGCAGAACTGAGCAAGTGTGGCGATTCCCGTCTGCCGAGACGCAATTTCACCCTCCAACACAAGTTTACGACTCTCGCTTGTTGCTTCAGTGGTCAAACCTTTTTCGTGAAAGTATCTTTGAAGCTATTTAGATTTTCTGAGGACTGAGCGTATGAATGTTTTCTAGAGTATTTTGTGAAATACGTTTTTAGGTGAAACATGTCCAACTGGTGGAAGTATTTATACTTTATTGGGAAATACCGCAGTCACGATTCTTTTGGAAAATAAAATACAAAGAATATCACAATAGAGATAAGAGAGAAACAGGATCTAAAGATTTATTATGTGTAGTTCGATTCTAAAGCAACGAAGAAGAAAAACAACTTTACAATCGTACTTTGGGGACCACGACTCAGGCCAAACTTCTTAGTTCTGGCCTGGAAGTCAACCCTTGAGGCCGGGATGGAACGTGTATGGATGTTTGGGCCTGGCTTAAGGCTATTAGCACAGCGTAATAAAAACCGGTTAGAAGCTACAGTCCTACGCAAAGCTTATTTGATCACAGTAATGAGTGCTGAGTAGGGAAGTAACAGAAACAAGACATTTATGGGCGGGGGTAAAAACTAGTTATTCGCACAATATGCCTAGAACGAGCGATCGAACTGTAGATTATCACAAGCATAAATATTTTCCAAATGAGTGTATGTTTTTAATATTGGGAATTTATCATCAGTAAATAAAAACAAACATGGCCCAGTCACCCATATTCAGAACTAACAATACATAGTAAATGTTTATAAAAATGTTTTCGCTGTATATCGGGATATTTAAATTGTTAGTGCGGTGCAGATCATTGGTGAAATTGTGAGAGTTTGAAAAAGGTTGTGTATAAAATTCTTTAAGTTTTCACACTATTGGTTACAACTTACCAGACTTTATAAAAAAGACAGAAAACAAAATTGAATCGTTGTTTCGTAAAAACGGATTTCTATTAAATGTTGGAAAACTGAAGTTATTAAATTTAAAACTAATGAAAATTTGACATAGGCCCTATAGTCAAAATATAATTATATATTGTGAAAAATACTAATTTTCTTAACTGGAAGATTGACTTAAAATATCTGAGAGCAAACTTAGACAAATGAGCTATGATTTTTGAATATATCAAATTTGTTTCAAAGGACATTGTACAAATTGAACTCTAGAAATATGTCTCGAGAGGGGAGGAAAGTCGGACCCAATCCAATAACAAAATGTCAACTTTTGTTGCTTAGTTTTTTTTATCAGTAAACATACTGCATCAGCCAAATGTATGTGAAACGTTCGAAATAAGAACCTGAAGAAACGCCACCTTCGCCTTGTAACGTATTTAATAGTCATAGATTTGTTAAAAAATGTATGGTGTTTTCGGTTGTCAGGAGATTTTAAGCCTAAAACACAGACCTTTCCTGTAATAATCAGGAACACGGTACATTTTTCAACTCCTATAGTTTCAGCACTCATCTGAACCACACAATCAGTTAAAATACCTCTATTTCCAGCTAGAACACATTTATAAACAATTACGATACATTGTTTCTTCCGATATTAGACGACTTAACAACGTTTATTTTTATTAACTGACGAGAAATTCCCCATATTAAAAGCATACACCTAATGCAAAATATATATTACACTACTAATAAACAAAACAACTTCAACCACTCACAGAAAACAGAGGTACGTTCAAAGGACATTATCGCACCCCAACTCAGGGGCAGAGAGAAAGTGACCGCATCTGAATCTCTACGTCCGTATCCTGTGAACTCACAGAAATCCTGTGAATACTCTTTTCCTATTGGTCACAACCCCTTTCTACGTCAAATTTAAAAAGAGGCATCATTCTGAAATAAAACATTCCGTTTAATTACAAACTCGCCATGGTACGTATCGAATGTAACCATCTCCTAAAGGACATTCGAGGAATTAATTCTTAAGCTCACAAACTCTCACAAAATACACCTAAAACAAATTGTAACAGAATTTGCATATCTGTAGGAAATATAAAGCGATCCTCATCTCTGGTTTACGAACCACATAAGTCAACTTAAAATAAAAATCCAAGCCATTCTTTAACATTTAAAGGATTTCAAAGTAAAAATCAGTGTATATCATGGATTCACCATCTCGATTCCCACTGAAAATTAATTCCCCTACAATCATTAAAATTGTATAAAGTCGAATTTCAGTTGTAATTAAAGCAGCAGTTGTATTGCAGATGCTGCCCATCACTAAGACCCTTCAGGTTTAATACATTAGCCTCGTTTACACTCGCTGAATAAAGTATAGTTGTTGTCTATAGATTTACCTGCGATATTTGCTGCTCCTCCTTATTAGTTAGCCTAACTGGCATAAAAAAAATATCAGAGCGTAGATAAACAGAATACATTTGCAATGAGTTACTGCCTTGTCAACACGTTTTAAATTTTAACTTTTATCGGGTAAGATCATACTGCCTTAAACGTAAAATATTTTTTAAACAATTAAGCAGTTTAAAAAAAATATTTCCATTGTTGCAAGCAGCTGATTGCTTACCGTTTATCTCTTGCAACAGCTGTTTATTTTTTTACCATACTAAATCTTAGAATCATTTTATTTACAATCCAAAAATTTTAACAATTTTAGCTCCATGATCATTTCTGAAATAAAGAATAAAGTCAGTCCTGAAAACTCGTTATTGGTTAAGTTTTGCAAAAGAACATCTCGTAACGACCCATTATGATAGTTTTTAGATTACTGTTTGTCAGTAGAGCTGGTTGAGGAAGATGGTATTATGTTTCGAAGCACTGTTGCTCAGGAGATGTGTCTGTATCGATTCCACAATGTTTCCAACCTGAACAACAAGACTAATGGAGCAAGAACACGCGACCTCCGGCATTGTTTTAATTAAACATATGAATCGAGAGTACGCCTAGCCAGCCAAAGATATCATTTGCAGACCAATGACATTCTTATAAATTATTGCAAATTTAAAATTAAATCAACTTCTAATAAATACGTTAAGACTTTAATCCATACCATAAGTAAACTTTATTTTGGCTTTGTTTTGTTTAATTTCCTCAAGCAAACTATGTTTTGGAAAGACGTACATAAAATTCCTTATTTTTAAAGTCGATAACGACCGCTAGGGGATTCAGAATACCCGCCTTTAGGGAACATTTTGCAAATTCTTCTCCTTCGAAACTACTTGACCGATTTGGATCAAATTATTCAGGCACAATCTACGTAGTTTGAAGGGTGTATCACTTCAATTTCAAGATGGTATCTTTTTTCCACAAAAGTAATTAAAGTTTTTGAAACATGCGTGCAAGTGGCATACGCGATGCAGTTCTATTAGTTGTTCGCCCAACTCGCATTCGGTATTTCTCCCACTTCCAGTAATACAAAAATAATAACATTTTTAAATTAATGTATGTAAACAATGCTAAATATTATTACGCCCACGTCGTTAGCTCTGAGTATTGCTAAAAGAGAATTCTATCATTACAATATCGACTATTCAAAAATAAATATTTCAAGACACTTATATTTAAATTAATAAATAACTCTATTGAAACAGTTGAGTTCAAGCCCGTGAGGCTCCACCTTTATGTGCTCCAGACTTCCCTATTAGGATAATATAAAACTGAACTTGAACTGAATCGCTTTACCTCAAACTATTTAAGGTACAGCCAGGATTCAAATATGAGCTATTCCGTCTCTTGTAGTATGGAACCATACGATTACCATAACTTAATCAGAAGAGAAAATGCAGCAAATTACCATTTCTTGTGAAAAAAACATGTTAAACTGAAATTTTGTTTATCTCGGAAACTATTTAAAGTACAGCAATGAATGAAATATGAACATATTTCGAACCCAATGTAGGAGTTGTCGTGCGAAACAAGCATGGTTTCCTCCTAGTATCATATAAGTAAAATGACTGTATAACATTGCCGAGAGAACACGAGGCACGAGTTATCAACGTAACTATAAATTATGCGATAATTTCCGCTTGAATGATTTTATCATATTTATTCTGTCAGAAGATTCCGTCCAGCTTTCGCTAACTTTAGCATGTGCCAACGTAGGAGACCATTTATTCGTAAAGTGTTCAACACATGCTGACCTTTGTCTCCCCGCATTCCTCGCAGCAGATGCATTCGCGTTACCATGGTGGTGCAAGAAACGTGTTTCGAACAGCTGTTCTAATTATTTATTGTTGCAAATGTCAAAAGTGTTTTTACCCATAACTCAGCTAATCATTGACGTTTGTTTCCATGGCGACTAATTCTTACAAGGATATTTGCTTTAATGAATATGACGATTTGAATAAAAGGTGTGAAAGTGTTGACGGCTCGTAAATCTAAGTTACTCTGTTTGTGTAAATCTACTCGTATGTCTTAAGTTAGTGTAAATGCTCCTACATCTGTGAGTAGGAGCACAGATAAAACATGTTCTTCACAGATGACTAACGGGTGTAAGAAAAGTGTAACACGTTTGAGTCTAAGCCAATCAACTATTGCCACGATGAAGAAAACGGTCGCGTTGGGTTTAGTATTGTCGTTTAATTTGGTTAAAAGGTTTGCATAGCAATGGGAATTCTGAGTATACTATGATCTTTACTTTGTGCCATGTAATATACAGTTGGAGAAAAACATTTGCTTTTTGTACGATACATCTAAATTGAATTATGTTTCCTTTTAAAAAATGTACATAAAGAAAAAACTTTTCTATCAGCGACAAAATTTTAAAATATTATACACCTTTAAAATGTTTTTCAAGAATAAAAGGAAAATGCTGTAACATCCTAAGAATAACCTTTCGCTCAGCAATTTTAATCGGTGGTTTTTATGATTACAGAATTGTGTGTAGAAACTATTTGTGTGCACACGTTATTTGTGTGAACAAGCTATTTGTGTTCAAAATATTTGTCAGTGATCAATTAGTATAATATAAACAATTTAAATTAGGGCAATTAAATAAACAATACAAGAAATTAGGTTTTTACACAGATCTGAACATAAAGGTTCATTTATTTAGTTTTTATGTATATTTTCTAGAATTTCATTTGGTTGATACATACTCACAAAATGGTGGAGAATACACGCAACAGGTTTATATACAAAGGTATCGTTGAGTGAGCCATTTACTAAAAAGTGTATGCTATTGCTCAAATTTCACTTTTTGGAAGCAATTAATTGCTTCTTTATATTCATTCTGAAAAAGATTAACGAGGAGGAATGTGATTTTATTCTTCACTAATCACGACATATGTCATGAATCACTGAATCGATTAAAATGAAATTTGATTGGAAGGTTTATTACACGCTTTACCAACTCATACTACTAGAAAGGCATCCAGAGTTTCTCACATTATACTGCAAAAACGTAGACATCCTCGGAAAATCCTTTGCTATATTTCTGTAGCCGCTTGAGATAGAAACGTGAAATGTTGTGGTAAAGACGGTTTTATATTATAGGCCCAGATTTTATATTTATATTAACACGTAGAAGAGGGAGCCAGATGAAAGGTGACATCGAAACATCCTTCGTACTTGAAACTGGTAATATTAATAATTGGCTTATAAAAACTACAAACAGATGGATTTTGACTTACTGTATTTCAATGTTGGATCGCATGCTATATTCAACGTTAGTTACCTGAAAAAAAACCTTCAATTAGATTTAAATATTGTAATTCACATTGTCAATTTAGAACTGAACCTGTCGACATAAACTTTAAACAGGATTTTAGGTTAATTTGCTTCAAGGAAAAAGGGAATATATTTCGATAACTAAACTTCATTGTAGCCCACAAACACCTTTTATAAAACCGTCTCATAAAATTATGTTTAAATAATTAAATTTAACACTATACAAGGTCTATGAAGATATTGTTTTAGTGGAAGAGTTATATACATATTTCCATTTACATAAACAATACAAGTAATGTCAAACTAAATATTTAAAACATTTACTTAAACATTCAACTTTCGTATATGTAAGTTATTATTAAACTATTAACACCTAATATTAAAATGTTAATGTTTACTTTGGGTACCTACTTTTTTTCAACATTAATATTTAAATGACTACAAATTATGACAGGCTTAACAAAATAAACCAACACAAACTTTTATTTACTTAAACGTTAATATTTAGGTACCTAAAAGCATGTATTTACTTAAAATTACCAATTACTACAATGTATTATTTACCTAAATATTGATATTTAGAAACCTAAAAGTACTATATTTACCACCAATAATGTGTTTTAGTTCATTTAATGTAGTATTTCATAGCGACCACCATAAGAACTACGTTTAAACCTAGGTATTACTTACTATAAATAAATAATTATATTATTCCAGACACAACAATTAAAAGAGCATCATCATATTGCAGTACATTATATTGAATATCCTGTAAATATATAATTACATTCGAATGAAAGTGAAACTTATAATTCTAAGTGCACGCCAAGCTCATTAATAAGTTTACGATCAGTATGCGTCCTTCAATTAATGATCCGCTGTGAAAGTAATAGTACGCAATATTGATGCGCAGAGAAAAGTAGAACCTCTAGCATTCTTTGACCTACAGCGAAGCGCCAAGGAAACCAGTTTTGTATCGCCCAAATCTGTGCCACTGATCCGAATACTGAGACCAGGAATTGCTTCACTATGCATGACTTCGTGGTATTGATTGGTAATGTCTTAATAGTTGCTACACATTGATGGGTAACTCGAGTTGGCGGATTACATAACGTAGTAACATTGAGATCAATTTGTTTCAGTCACCCCGTTTGACGTAGACAAATCAAATCCCAATTATACGGACTTCCGATATTCAAGTCCAATGGGACCAGAACCAGTTTGGATTAAACGTATATAATAATAATTCGATTACGCAGCTGAATTGCTAACGTGAGATTAGTGAAGTTCCTTACGTTTTGACCGACTTTGGGGGAACCAGACGGGTTACAAAATCGTGTAAAAAAACTAAATGTGCAGAAAAATGCCCTATATTTATTTATACCGCAAAAAAATCATTCTTGTATGAAAATGTAAACACAATTACTTCCGGTAAAAAAGCGTGCTTCGGGTTGTTGAGTTTATTTTTCTAACAAACCGTTGGCTACGGATATTAAGGTTCCTTCCCGCCAAGTCCCCAACGGAACATTAAGGAAACAATAGGGATCATACTGGGCCCAAGCTGGCAGTAAGGTAATGGGTCTGCGACCATTCTGTGCTTCGAGGCAAGCTGTTTACACTGTAGCAAAAAATTTAGCCCACCACGAGTATGTGCTCTCCAGACCCACTCGGGTGCTTCCGTGTCTGGGTGCCGCACAATGGATTGGCTTTGTAAGAGCAGAGAATATGCTAGATTTATGTAGCTCACCTTTCTCTTGAAATGGGTGTCGGTGGTGAACCTATTGGTCTAGTTACGCCGGCCGTTTTAAGCTGGGGCCACACGGTCCGGTTGATCAAGTGGTTGCGGACACACGGTCCCGCCAAAAGGCACTCCTGCCCTTAGAACACTGCCTATAATATTATTCAGGACTTTACACTTACAGTAGTAGGAACATCAAAACTAGTCTTTTCAAAATACGGATTTTAAATTGATATAATATTTGTATGCAGTTCTATTTAGAACTAAATTACAAAACTTCTGTACGTTTTCAAAAAATTATAACAAATTTTAACTAATTTTTATGTAGGCCTAAATTTAAACTTTTTCCTTTCGTAAACATTTATTTTGGTTTTTGGGCTAATAACTTTGTAATATAATGAATCAATTTTTTACTTTCACATATGAATTCTTTGAACCTTTCCCTACAAAAAAGCTATGGAACACTTTTGGATTGGTTTATAATTACTATATTTGGCAAATTTTTTAAAATATAGTTGCAACACGCACCGAAATGGCTTGGCAACACAAAATATTAACGTCGACAATTGTAGGGTTAAAAATCTATTTTTAATTTTTAGTTTATATTTTTGAAAATTATTATTGATTATATGATTCAAAATCACTATGCATTGCAATACTTAACCTAAACCATTGTAGAATTGACTATACACAATCTCGCATTTAGGTTGGATGGAAACTTTGTTGATAGCAGTAAAGTTACTAGCCTGTTTATTTAAATGTTATAGTAGTGCTATCAATGTTTTATATTGTATTTATACATATATCAAATTTCATCTAAATAGAATATATGTTTTTAGAGAAAATAGATTTTTACTGACGATATGTTCAGTATAATTTTAAATTACCAATATATTTATAATCTCAGTCAATTTATAATTTTTTAACAATCCCTATCACAATCACTGTCACTAGAAATGTCAACAAACATGTACATGAATGTGGTGGTTTACCATGTACATTTTCTATTAGTTTGTCCATATCAATCATTTTGGTGATAACAAAACACAACAGGACGCAATACAGCGCACCCAAACAATAGGACTGTCTGAACGCTCACTAGAAAATGCACGTGTTTTGTATCTCCTGCAGCGCGGCAGCACCATCCGTTGGAAATCGGGATGTGCGTTTACGACGCACTGTTTGTACGCTTCAATTTAAAAACCATGCGCTGTCGTCATCCCAAGAAACCGGACCGTGTGGCCCCAGTCTAACTATTAAACGTATGTACGTGAGAATTATTCTTAATTGAGTGCTATTTACTTTAAGTATTTTTATATTAAAGGAAATACCCTACTCGTGATTAATGAATAGGCGCGTGTGCAAGTTAGTTACATCCTTCATAAAGTTAATGTAGTGTAAATAAGATAAAGCGATGGTAATGAATGCATTATTCATACTAATTATTCATTTTTACGAAGCACAGTCTGGTCTGTTTCAATAGGAACTGAGTAGCTGGAACAGTTACTACCTATTTTCAAGATTTATATTTTTTTATTTAAACATTCCACACAAGAATTGAAAACTATACTTCACCATATTATGTGTAAATACCATCTGCACGTCGTTTCAACTATTTGTACATACATTGCAAATAATAATAATAATTCTTAGTAATAATAATTGTAGTAATTAATAGTAATAGTTAATTGCAAATAATAATAATTCTGTGTTATTATTATAGAATATTAATTCTCTGTTTGAAGTTATCATTTATTAATTCTGGATGTTCAATTTTATTATTAATTATTCTTACCATCATTGATGTATTAAAATCAATAACGACGCTTCGGGGATATGAATTAACTCCCATTATCAAGTGGCTAAAAAACTAAGGCACCCTGACCTAGAGATATAGACACTCAGCCAGTTGTTGTTCTGACCTCGGTCTGTCAAAACGTTTTGACGCAAGGTGTGTGTTAATGTTTTCTGTATGTCATATTGTGTTTTTTTTTACTTCTCAGTTTCAGCTCTGATATGTACTACGTAGGCGTTTAATTTTTCTGGTATATTTTAGTTTTACACTGTTTTCTTTAACATAGGAATAGATCTCTAGGTTTATGTTCCCTTAGTTTTTAGTCACTTGATAACGTATCAGATTAATTTGCATTACACTTTTAGGACGAATAAAAGATTATAGTTTTTTTATGTGTATCAAATTAACCTCTCCAACGTTTTTTTACGGGGGCTTCCTAGTATATTCATAAACTTGATTGTCGCTTGTTTTGAACTGTACTGTACTGCATTCAACATCATCAGAACAGCCCTAAATCAGTTTACACTCTGCTTCAGTTCGATAGAGGACATTATTTGAGTACATTCTCTTAATCTACAGTAAAAAAAAAACATTATTCGATTACTGTCTCTCTCAATCCCATCCAATTTAATTATCAAAGCGGCATAATAGTACATCACAAATATAGCGATAGAGAGTGATTTACTTTAGTTTCGTAACTGGTTTTATCAGATTAAGGTCAATCAGTGAGTATGAAAACTAGATGATGTGAATTATCTCAATGTTTATCGAATGTTAAGATTGTGCGGATAGTGTTTGTGTCGAAAACCACTAGAGTTAGTGATTAACACTTGTCAAAGATTGCAATAAAAACTAACGATAACAGAGTAATGATAACATTAGTGATGGTAAGATTTACTGAAGTAAATTTTTAGTAAAAATGGATGGATAAAAAGATGAAACAAATAATTTCGATTATGTAAGCTATTATATCAGTTGTATTGCATATTGGTCAGAAACAAGTCTCGAACTATATTTTGTTAGGCTAAACGCTCTGTAGAACACTTGTTTGGCTTGAAGGAAAGAAGCATTTGTACGTTCTAAATACACCTTTGTAAATGTGGGGATAAGTCAAGTTGAGTGTTAGAGTATATTATCCCTAAACAAATGTGCATTCTAAAATACTCAAAAATATTTTAAACATAAAAAATCTTTTGATGATTTCAAAATTACATTTTCTGTAACAGAGGCGTGTGCGGAAAGCAAGTATCGTTTTGGGGGGAAAATAACTAATTCTGTTTTTTTACAAGTCAATTTTGTATTTATATAAAAGAGCACACCTTGAATTGTTTTTCTACGTAGTTTCCACTAATGTTCAGACTTTTATAATAGCGTGTTATCAGCTTATCTTACCCTTACCCAAAGAAACTTCCCGCCAGAGATGATAGCCACAACTAAACATTGTTCTTCACATCTTCATCACATTCAAAGCGCAGGAACAAGCCTGGGCTGTATGGCTTGTGATCAAACTACGCCCAACGAAACTGTTGAATCAGTCTTTGAGTGTCACCAGCGACACTAATACAATTTCTTTACTGAGCATTACATGGCGTAGTTATCTCAAAGAGTCATTATCGTGCAGCAATAATGGTTTCACCTCTTTGAAGATAATCAACAAGCAAAACCCCTTTCCTATCCCAGAACACGTGCACATGTTTTTTTTTGTGCTATCATTGGTAGTTTTGACACTTAGCTCAGAAGATCTTTCGTGTCTACACTCCATAGATTGTTGTATCGATTCTGAGGGCACTTGGCGAACACGAAAAGCAAACAATAGCGCTGCGGTAGCGCTAAAACGAAACGGTACTTACTTTCCTCCGCATTTAAAAATAAACCTATTCATTATTTGACTCCAAGAAGCTACACCTCGTGAAGATTCGGATGGTAAGATTATCCTGTTATACACAAATGATATACGTCTTCGAACTCTTGTTTCCAAACCCTTAAATTTCTATATGTTCCTAACTTTTTTAAATAATAACAAACATAGAATATGATTTACCATTGTTTCATTCATACACCTCTTGTAAAGAGGGCGGAATATAGGCTACAACCCGATAGCGTTACATAGGCTACAACCTGAGGGCGATATGTAGGCTACAACCCGAATGCGATATATAGCCAACATCCCGAGGACGATATATATGGTACAGGCCGAGTGCTACAGCCTGGAGGCAATATATTTTAAGCTACAGTCCGAGGGTAATAAGTAGGCTACAGCCCAAGTGCGATATACACGCTACAGCCTAGGGACAATATGTATAGGCTACAGACCGATTGCGATATATCCTACAGCTCGAGGGAAATATAAGGGCTACAGCCCGAGTGCGATACATAGGCTACAGCCCGAGGGTAATATACAGGCCACAGCCAGAGTGCGATAAATAGGTTACAGCCAGAGTGCGATATTCAGGCTACAGCCTGAGGGCAATTTACAGGCCACAGCCAGAGTGCGATAAATAGGCTACAGCCCGAGAGAGATATATAGGCTATAGCCAGAGTGTGATATATAGGCTATAGCCCAAGGGTGATAAATAGGCTACAGCCCGAGGGCGATAATTAGCCTACAGCCGGCGATATATAGTGTCCTGCGTTAAGCGATATCGGTTTGCGTATCGATGTTTTTGGATTGTCCACTCATAAATCGTATTCTATGATAAAACTATTACAAAATATGAACAATCCCGTCATTAATACCAATTTTAATTACTAAGCATCTAAAGTATATTCGAGTATATACATCACGTAGTTGTATTTTATGTTAAGTTTAAATAATTCCTTAGGTATGTAATTACTGTGTTTAATTTATGTAGTAGCAAACCAGTAGTAAGTGGCATTGCAGTAATGAATTGCGTCGACCTTCCTTGAAGGTAGTGTTAAAGTTGAAATAAACAGCTCTTTAGAACTACGAATACTAGGCAAATTAACGGCAAAAATTATCATTTCAAAATAATAAATTAGCCCTCACGTCAAAGAGGTTGAGAATCTGAATGTTGCAATTTTTCAAAGTGTTTTCCCACAATATGCTTCTAGTAGGCTAAATAATTACTGAAGAAAAACAATAATAGACTGATAATATAAATTTTCGTTAAAACTTGAAGATGGTGTAAATTAGTTTAATGGAAATGTATATACCGGTATTTAAACAGTAGCCTATTTCTAGATCGACTGTATGTAGTTCCAAATAATTCCATTTTAATTAAATTTAATAGGATACAAGGATTTAATTTGTTTATATTTTTCTATAAATATTTTTTATTTTTTATTTTTATATATATTTTATTCCTTTTATTACAATAAGAAAGACACAATAATACATTAAACACTATAAAACACATAAAAGAGAAAACCAAAACAATATTACTTCTAAAACCTAAAAAAATCAATAAAAAACTTAATATATACAACAGAAAAAACTTAAGAATAGATACATTAAATACTATAAAATACACAACAGAGAAAAACCAAAACCATAAACAATGTTACTTCTAAATCCTAAAACAATAAAAAAACTTAATATACACAACGACAGAAAAAACTTAAGGAGAAGAAGAGAAAAAGAGAAAAGGAATGAATAATGCAGCCTCCATGGGTCTGCCCGTTTTGAGGCTGCATATCTCTCAATTAAAATAAAAAGAGAAGAAAAAAAACAGAGTTTAAGATGACATCGGGAGCAGTTAAATTCTTAATAAATTAAAATTAAATTTAAAATTGATTACAAATATAAATAAAAGAAAGACAAGACATTTTTGTTCTGTGATAATTAATTAATTAGGCCAAAAGATCTACATTCATAACATAAATATAACATACTTAAAATTACACATATGTAACACACACTCATATACCATAATAAACCATACACACTCTCTTTCATACCTACATATACACATCATAGCTACAAGTTTAACATTTACAAAAACTAACACAACACTATACACAAATATTTAAAAAAATAAAACACTTCCATACCCCTAACACATCTCTTACACTCATTTCCCATGCATTCAAATAAAATTAGAATAATAATATATTCAATAATGTATTATTTGGCTGTGAAACATCCATGCAGATTTAGAACTGATAATAATAAATATTTGACTAGACACTGGCTAAATCGAAACTTATGGTTATTATTATGTTTGTAATAATAACTATTTTCACAAAACGGCATAGCTTATAGTTTTTTCTAAATTATGAATTTAAATTGTACCTTAGAATTGTAAGTACCTATAATATTTTAATGGCACCTGCCACGCTGATTATAGCGAATTTACATAAGAAAAGATGAGCCATTGTAGTGACTCTTATGGTGGGACCATAGGTCGGGAGTAGTCAATAAACATCGGTCATTGTCACCAGAACACGTTTTGGGGTGTGGTATGGTTTTCTAAGTCGTTCGGACGAGTTCTTTAACCAAAAATAAAACAACCGGAACACGTTTTATGACCGGGAGTAAGTTATTTTAGAGGTTTTTCGTACTAGAATGATACATTTTTGGGATTTATATAAAAACAAAATAACATAAGAGATTATTATGTACTTTTTATATTTTTACCTTAGGCCTAAACTCTTTTTTGCCCGGCTGGTTCCAACAAAATCAATCAAAAACGGAAAATACCATAGAAGTACCCGGTTCATATATCCAGGAGGGGGATTTAACTGTGTGGGCAGATTCTGATCCGAGACTGACGGCCGAGATGTAAACTCACGAGTTGATCCGCTACGTGCAAACCCAAGCAGTACATAATCCATAGCCGCAAAGACGAGATGCAACGTCGCAAAGCGCATTCAAAAGCCGCAAGGACAAGATGTAAAGTCAAGAAGATACTGTATACACTGCGAGCGGAACGAAGCAGCGCTTAAGCCGGGGACGAAGACTGAGGTGCAATCAAACTCAACTAATGTATTTCTGACACGCAAGCCAGCTTTCTTCCAGCGCCTTCGTGAGTAGACCAATTTCCCAAATAGTTGGTTAAAACCATAAACAATATAAACTTAATTTTGGAAATTCGCTCAACTCACGTCAAGGGTCCAATAAACTTTCACATTGTAGCTTTACTGACAATGAGGATGATGACTAAGTAATCAACAAGGGTTGTAGCTATGTAATGCACACAACGTTGTCACTGTTTTCGTTTGTTTTAGTTAATGTTTGTGGTTCGGGGTTTTACTTTATTCGATGAAATAATATTGCTTCAAGTGACTGCACAAGAGATTTTCCATACGCCACGGAACATTACTTTTCTCCGACTTATAAGAACATTTACCAAGTTATATAACCGCTCCAGATTATATGCTTTTCGATTAGAAACTACTTCAAAGATCGAAACTGTTTCATCCCATCTCAGTCACGATTCTTTATCGTACGTGAGGCCGAGTTATCTACAATGCGCAGGCGTGATATCATATCAAGGAATTCGAATAGTCCTTCCAGACAATAAACAGGAGACTGGACCGCGATCAGTACTCGATTCCCGATGTCTGCAGAAAGGATTAAATCAAAGCAAATCATGTGCGATTCATCAGATTACTGGGTACAGGTCTCTCAATGGTAGGTGATAACATATAACCATTGTTCACCCATTACAGTGACAAAGGTGAATTTAAGATTATGTGGATTGAAGTTCAGTTTCATATGTAATGTTCATATGTCCGTGATTAAAAACTAAGTTAGTAGCTATTCCTTTCTATTAAAGCTATGCACTTATTTATTTTTTGTAAAATAAAAATTAAGCCAAACCTTATTAAATATTATTTAAAGTAATTGCATACAATCGTGTGAATAAAAACTTGCAATATCCAGAACTAAAAGTTCTTGATGATAATGTTAAGCTAGTTTTCCTAGCTAAGGATTAAAATAAAGTGATGAAACTACTATAGTGAAAGCGTGTACATCACTTTGTCATAATTATACTGGTGAAAATTAATTTAAAATGAGGTTCTTTATGTAAATTTGTGAAAAAACGAACGTACAGGAAATCACATTTTATAGAGAAGAAGATTTTATCTGTGTTTTTTTTATGAAGATTATGATTTTCATTTAAATTCATCGCATATTTTATTAGCGGCTCTTGAATTGACAGACAAGCCAATAAGTGGTTTTTACTTTTAGAAAATTTCATGTAGTCTACTTTATTCGAAAATAAAAGCTAATACACAATATATTATTTTACCACCTAACTTTTAAAATTAATCATCATATATATGTTATTACATTAAGGAATATTTCTTAATAAATGTGTATATCTATATATATAAAACCAAGTCGGGTTTGTTTCACCATTTATAGCTCAAGAACGGCTGAACCAATTTTTAAAATCATTGATTTGTTGGATTTGTCCCCCCCCCCCCCGAATAGCAGAATATCTATTAAAATAAAGGAAAAATACATAAATAAAATGAAACACACAAAATAATTTTAGGTTAGGCCTAGGCCGATGAACTAACACAGCCATTTTATTTAATTGTACAGTATTTACATTCATTACCATGGCAACCAATAAAATAACAGAAACAACAGTTGATTCAAATGTAATAATCGATATAATAAAAATTAAATACTGTTCGTTGGTAAACGCATCACTTGAGAACGGCTGGACCCATTTGGGCTATTTTTAAATGTTCGTAATAGTCTGAATTCGATTTTTTATGAAAAGAAAAATTTTAAAAGTTTCCAGAATTTTTTTTTAAATTGAACATTGCCAAATCAAACAAAAATATACCGAAATTATTCAAATAATTACTTGAAATATTTCAGAAAATGTTTCAGGGAAAAGTGGAAAAGCCCTCAATTTATTTATATTTTAAAGTTTGATTTTGATTGTTGGCAAATTTATGGGACTTCATAACATAATTGAAAACCGAAGAATTGCAAGACTAGCATGCATTGGTTTCAAAGTGAATATCTAACCAATATGAATAAACATGGCTAGAATAAATTATACAAGAAATAATTGAGCTCAAAAACACAATTTACCGCACTCTGTATGAAATAAAAACATATTTTTTTCAAAAAGTTTCTCAAAGTTCGTGCATTATATAGTTTGTTGTAGACTATTTCTTATTTTTTCACTTTTATTGCTCTAGTAATATTTTCGAAAATATCTGGAAAATCAAAGTTGCTTGGTTCTAAAGTAAATAGTTTTGATATCCTTGAATGATCAATCGAATGATACCGGACACGACAATATTATAAATTATAAAACCGTAAAAACATATTTGATTTTGTATTATTAGAATACTAGGATAGAAAGCTTTATAACTAAGCTTAAGTCAAACAAAGCTTCTTGACTGACAAATCGGTGATCCTATAAGGTCGGTTTTTTCTTCTTTTAAAGTAACGAAATAATACTGTTATTAGTGCAAAGTTTCATTGCTGTTAGTTTTATCTTAGCATGGGGTTGATAATTCTCTTGAAACATGACGTATTGTTGGATCCACAATCCTTCAGTACTACGAGTGAAGTTTCTTAACATGATTGACTACAAGTAATTCTCATCGAAACAATCTTAGAACTAGCTTCCATTGTTCAATACAAGTAGGCTGTCTTCATTGTTGTTTCTCCGCCTCAAGACTCTAGATGTCCAGTAGGGTTTCAATGTCAGGTCAAGATCAAGGATCTTTTGTTTCCCACTTTCACTTTATTTTAAAATTATCCTTTTAACTAATTCAGAAGATGTGCGTGAAATGTATCGTATTTATGGCTAAAATAGCTGCCTTATAACTTCTTACAATCAGACAATAATTTGTTTGAAGATATTCTGTGTGTTTAAGGATCTATCTCGCATAATTCACAGGAGCCGTCTCTTATAAAAAAATAAAGAAAGCAGTCGTGGGGCTGCCGACCGAAGTGAAAACTATCATGCATATAAATCGTTGGTTAAATTGGTTTAATCCGAAATTTCATCAACATAATTTTAGGTTAGGCTATACTGAAACCGTTTCTTGAATGCTTTTACATTCATTACCATAGCAACCAATTTAGAAAATTTAGACACTTTGAAAAAATGAGAAATCACTATGTACATTTTAGAGATATCAAGAAGTACATTAATTTAAATAAACTTAAAACATAAGAAGTGCAATGTCCATTTTAGAGGTATTACCAAGTAAACTATTTTAACACAACTTAACAAAATGAAGAAGCACAATGTTTATTTCATCGGTAGCGTAACGACTAAACCCATTCAGCTATTGAAGGTAAGGCATTGAATTAATCAATGCCTATTTTATTTCTTCGATTTCTTCTTCTTTTCGATTAGCTGTACATTAAACTTCTGGTTTTTATTAGTACGTGTGTAAACCATTGAAGAAGGAGAAATCATCGACTAAATCAAAAACGCAAAGCGTTTCACGTAAAACGCATCGCTAGTTCGTATATTTTACCTCGTCCAAAAAGTGCTATGTGTAAAGAAAGAAGTTTTCACTTTAATAATGAAAACTTTCATATTGTAAAAAATATTTATTAATTTGGTAATGTTTAAAATGTAAAACTTTTAACTTTCGTAATCCTAAATTCTACAAACTCAAATTAGAAGAATAGTAGGCGGCTTCAATTTTCTCATAAGAGATTCATAACAAAATTTAAATATTCTCAGGCAAATACCCTTGTTTAGTAGACCTGTTGACACAGCTGTTAATTAAAGAACTGTGTAGTGTGAAGGAATTATCAAGACGGACACTTCAGTGCCAAAAAAGAGGGAAAGGTTAAAGTTATAATTTTAACCTTATTTTAATTGGACATGAAAAATAATGTAGTAATAAAAAATTGCAAGAATGATTTATAGGAGGAGTTGGTAAAAGCATCCAGGATAAATAAAACCAGAAGTAAATAAGTTCACAGCCGTAATAAAATCACGAGATAAATAGTTTGTGATAAATATTAGTTGATAAAGTGAGTAAAATAAGTTATAGTGTGCGAGTGAAGGATAATGTCTACAGTAAAAAGTCAGAAGTTTTGTTATGTAGGCTACACTAAACACTTTCGTCTTCTCTTATTACCGAATTTCCATAGGAAATGATGAGCTAAGTTTAAAAGTCATTAAAAAGTTTATAAATATATGTATTTATGTTTTCGCACTCTATCGGCCACATTTTACGTCCGGTGTGGTAAAAATTTGGTACACGCATTGTTTACCCAACACAATACAACCGCCAGAAGCACATTTTTGTCGAGATTTTCTTACTGGAATGAAACGTTTCTGTGGGTTTTATCTGTACAAAATATATACAGGAGATTATTCGACACATTTTTTTTTACGCGACCTTGTATCCCGTCTGGTTCAACCAAAATTGATTAAAACGAAAAATACCATAAAAGTATCCGGTTTAAATCAACGTGGGAATTTCTCCGTGAGGGCAGCTTCTGATTCGAGGCTACCGGCCGGGAGTTTGTCCACGAGTTTGTCCACTCCGAGCGAAGCGAAACAGTCCACAATCCTAGGCTGCAAGGACAAGGTGCAAACTCGAGCAGAAAGAAGCAGCCGGGTATGAAGGCTGAGGTGCAAACATAATCTTCTAATATACTTCGAACAGGTATACAGCTTATCAGCGCCTTCGTGAGTAGACCAATTTCCCAAATAGTTGGTTGACACCCTAAAACATATAAACTTAATTTTGGAAATTCGCTCAACTCACGTCAGCGGTTCAGCTGTGTGTTGGAATTGTTTTACCTCCCAAAGGTTATCAAACCGTTAGTACTCAATACCAACTCGGTGAGATCGGTTATCGTATGTACTGAAATATTCCGCAGCATGAATTTGCATCGTATCTTGGACTGATAAGATCATGCCAACTTCAAACCCTATTCACTTTACTCAAACGGAATGTTTTCCTTACTTTCTTCTTGCCTTAACTTGTAATTATCCAAAGTGAATGTACGAAATAAAACTGTATCAAGACGGTAATTGTTGTCACGAAGAAAGTTGATGTTCTCGTGACTCTATGGTTACGTCACGGTGGCTTGGAGGAATGTTTTCTCTTGGGCGTTATATGTCACGTGATCAGGTCATTTTATCACTGAGCACGCGTCATAATAATTTACACTGGCTGACGGCTTTTACCCGGAATAACGTATCTCTGGTTCACTTTCGTTATTATACGTTGATCGTGCGAGCAATGTTATTATATTAACAAATCTGACGGAACGGAGATACTTGAACCTTGCTCTGGATGGAATATAATCTGGCAACACCGTAGGCTAAGCCTCTGACTTGGTGGTATTTCATGGCCTAGGCAGTATATCTCATTGCCTAAACTTCCTGTAATAAACCACAATTTGTACGAATAAATTAAAAATAGTGAATTTGAATACGATATCTGTCTAAACTTCCTGAACTAAAAATGAATACAGACAATTAATTACCTCAGAACTGACTAAACTTAGAGGCTTCAATTTTAAGCCACATATAAAACACTCACTGCAGATTTTAACTCTACCATTAGACCTACTCCTATCGATTACTGCTTTAACAGTTTAGGCGGCAGTAGTTTCAATAAACAAGTATAACTGTTTTTACACTCATTAAAAACATAGGCGACACAGATCTATTTCTCGTAATGCTTAATCACTAGTTTCATTAACATCTGATAAATAGTTTTTGAGTTATATCGTAATGACCGAGGATGTGCGAGTTTGACCTGCATGCCAAGGAATCCGTACCGACAACCATGCCAAAAGCCATATTATTAACAGTAACACGTATTTACTTAATATACTTGACTTACCATTTAACCAACTTCATTAACGTTGGCTCCCCATCACAGAATTACCGTACAGGTTAGGTACAAGAGAACTTACTTCATCACTTTGACAATCTGTTCGGATTAGCTACGAGTACCTCTAACACAATTGCTTTTTTACATTCTACTTGCAGAACATAAAAGGCGCGAAGCCATATTTTCGTGAATATTTAAAAAAATATATCTATTTAGCAATTTGTTGTGTATTCCTTTTTTTATATATCTATAGATATAAGCTGTAAGTGGTCTTTAACTCACTCACTGACATTTCAAAAGACTCAGCCAATACATAAAGTCCCTCGATCATGAAATTGAACACACATGACATGTTGCCTGACAGTGGAGGTAAATATGAACCTTAAAAGTGTGAAAATTTTATATTTCCAACCCCTATTTTTTAATATGTTATTTTGCCGAATTTAATAATATATTGCATATAGTTTTTTAAGGATCCGCTAGCGAATATGGACTTTTTTATTTAACATTTTTCGATACACAGTGTGCTGGCACCGAAGAGAAAAGTGAAGCAGTCTATATACTACGCGTGTGAGAGCGAGGGTCAATTTTACGCACGGCTGTTTGGGCAAACTATAGGACAAAGGACGATGCGGATTCGGAACGCGAAGAGCCAAGGGTTCCCCTAGCCCTTAAATGTAGGTGTGGGGACAGTTCGTCACACTCCTAAAATACTGACACCTTGTCACATCCCTTGAGGCAACTGCCTAAGGTCGTTCCGATTTAAACTCAGAAATATTCTCGACTGACCTGGGTCTCCCGCGGTCAATGCCAATCTTTTTATTGACATATAAAAGAGAAAAAATTAATCCATCGCCACGTGACATTAAAGACACATCAGATTCGAAATTGATTTACTTCACAAAATTTATTAAATTTAGACTCATATAATACTCAAATTTAAAAAAAAAGTCTGCTTACACCTATCATTCATTTATGTTGTTTGCCAGGTAAAACAATGAACAGTTTATCCCCTTGGGGCCGTGTTGTAGGGACCTATTGTTGTAGTCGGATTCCTGGATTGTGGTCACATTACATATAATGGAAGAGTCAATGGGGTAGCAGGGTTAAATTCTTTCTGAAGCACGTTCTTACACGGTCTAATCGTATTGCCGTTATGACTAGTACTGGCCGTTGCTGTTCTTTTTGCCCAACGAAAACTAAAAAAAGTTTGAAAAAAACGGGTTAAATTAGTACTTTCTTGAAACTGTTGGTTGTGTAATGTAACAATTAATTTAAATTCAAATATTTTATTTAGTTTACTGACATCTTTAAAGTTATTTCATAGTTTTCATAGTTTTATCAATATTTTGGGGGATAATTTAAAATACCAAAAAGTTTCAAATAATAAAAATAAAACTGTATATATTTGTTGCAAAATAACAGGAAAAACTATAAATATGACATAATACAGTAACTAAACCCAATAATCATTTTAGTCAAACACAAATTAACAAATGTTGTAATAAGAACATTTTACTCAAAAGTTCGCAACACTAAAACAAGAAACGTTTAAAAAAACGAAGAACATCCGTTTTAAGAAGAAAAAACAATACAGGTTCTGAAAAAAACCTCGTTTCAAAAAAAAAATCTTTAAAAAAAAATTCTGTGACATACAGGCAGACAAACAATCTGGATTTCGTTTTCCCTCTAAACGTACGACAATGAGATGTACAAACAATCCTTAACAACTTTTTTTACAATAGCCTACTTATCGTATACCCAATGTTGTTCCACACAATAACTGCATTACTGAAAGAAAGTCGTGCTGAGTCATTTACGCTGATCATATTTAGGTATATTTAACCTTTTACATTCAT
This sequence comes from Philaenus spumarius, assembly GCA_018207615.1. Classification (NCBI taxonomy): domain Eukaryota; kingdom Metazoa; phylum Arthropoda; class Insecta; order Hemiptera; family Aphrophoridae; genus Philaenus; species Philaenus spumarius. The sequence goes on from JAGFPH010000516.1 coordinate 142,607, forward strand.
CTAGAACAAAACCTGTCACTTCACGACATACACGCATTTCGACTTGAATGAACGTTAATTATATTCTATCTATAGCGGGGTACCAAAGGAGTTGACCCTCTGAACCCGTTGTGTCGTTTCAATAGGTATAAGAGAGCTTCTGATACAGTGTGCACGACGGAGGAAGCGACATTTCATTATCTGTACCGTTATGATAGCAATTAATTGTTTATCTGATTTGGTTTCTTGTGACCTTCGTGTACCGAGCATTAACTTTCTCCATTGTAAAATAGAAAGTACAGATTGCGAAAAAGATTCAATTTGTGATAAGGGTGTTTTCTTGACCATTCATAAAAAAGATATTTTATGACAGTTTGTTGTAAATCTTTAGACCTGAGTGATTATATAGTAGGTTATGAGACAAAAAAAATCGAGGTGTTTTCTGATTTTTCTTTATAGATTATAGGTTTCTGTAACTTACTAGTAAATAATAAACAGCATATATAATAGATTATTACCTTATTTGTGATCCGTCACAATTATAGTTGTAATGGTTCATTGGATAACCGGTTTCGACGTCAGTAATGTCATTGTCAGATCTCTTAACACATAGTCACCTTAATAAATGTACACAATACATAATAAAACATAACACTTTAACAAGTTATCCACATTATTATGGACAAGGTGTTCACCGCGCATGGATCACTTCGAAGAGTCAAATGTGCACTGCCTAAAGTGTATTGTTTGTGAGTATTTATTAATGTAACTGTGTGTTAAGTGATCTGACAATGGCATTACATATGTCGGATCCGGTTATCCAATAAACCATTACAAGTCAAGATTGTGACGGACCATAATAAGGTAATGAAGTATCGCATATATTATTTCTCAAGACTATTTTTTTGTCGGTACGCCATAACTTCCTTAATACATCATCAAATTACATGAATGAGGCATCATTTTAAAGCTTTCCTTAACCACTACACGGGAAAAATAGACAAACAGCTTAAAATTCATGTTTTAATAACAAAAATTGATTTAAAAAACTTTTATATTATACTCTGTATGTTCCTAATGAAAGGCGCCATCTACTAATCATCTGTTTAACTAGCATGACAGCTGTTAGTTAGATTGTTTACGCTGTAAGATTGTATAGGGAAACTGTTATTTATAAACCAATGTAAATAAATAAACTTAATTAACTGAATTAAATCAACGTGTTAAATCATGTAAATGTAGGCCTACTCCGAACTTGCGAAATATTCGCACGGGTCAGCTAGTTATAATTATTTTACAATCCTGGAAGTTAGAAGTACTAAAGTGTAAAAACGAAACTTTTATAGAACCACTATTTTCTCCGGAACATATTTTGATGACATTGCACATAAAGCATGGCTAGGGCTAGAACACCCCTAGCTATTCGAGTCCAACCTTGAACTATTCTTCGGCCACGAAAACTGCTTCGCTTCGCTCGCTGCGTAAATAGGAAAAGAAACCACTAAACAAACTTTAACATACAAATTTTTATTTAATTTGGAAAGAATAGCTAATTTGAGCTTTTTGGAAATTTTTGAATGGACAAATTGGAAAACTTTAGCTTTTTAAAGTTTCTTTAGTTACCTCCTTTTACAGGTATGTTAAATTACATACTCGATGGTATTTTGATGTTAGTGAGCAAGTCAGTGATCACAAGAATATCAAAGCAAGGATATTATACAAAACAAAACTCCCGAACGGCAGAACATATTTTCTTGAATCGTAGCTGTCACCTTTAAAACAAAACAAACTAAATCAAAAACGGTTCATCCGTTTGGGAGCTACGACGCCACAGAAAGATACACAGACACACACATTAAGATACACGATACACACGTTAAATTTTCAACACCTCTCTGTTTGCTAAAAATGTACACAAAACACAAATACAAATTTTACTCCATGCTGAAATTGTAAATTGTTTAACAAAAAACACAATTAATAGTCACAGTCAAGTTCAGAGGACGTGCACGTCTGACCGGAGGTCTGACACTGTATTAAATATGTCCTTATCTTTGATGTATTGTTGGGAGTTTAAGTTATCCAAGGCTTTAGGTTTCAGAATCGCTTCGAGTTTGTTGATAGTTTTTCAAGTGTTTTTTCCCATTTGCCTCTGTAATCGCATGATATATATACTTTATTTTATTGCAGTTGTGCGATGGTGATAGTAAGAGGTTGTTTCTATGTTTACGAATCAATTTGTCCATCATCTTTTGAATATATCCGTCAACAGTTACTATGCATTTGATAGTCTGTAATTCGATTACATAGTCTTCCTTTGCCATAGGTATAGTTAGCAAACTGTGTACGAAGATGTTGTAGGCTGGCGTTCATTCGGATAGTGAAAAGTGCCAAGAATAGTTTGATCAGTAGTTGTGCGTTCCAGGAATTATATTGGAATTAAAACAAAACGGAATTTACTATATTTATGTAGTTGCCAAGACATTGCTCATATACCAAATTTCTACTCATTTATTTCAGATAATACTGGAAGTAAAACTTTGAAAAATAAAATGGTGTTGGAGGCTTGGAGGTAGGACTGGTGTACATTCCAGAAAACAATATTAAAATCAATTTTTTGTAAAAAAATCTAAAAATATGTGACTTATAATCCTAGTGCTGTACGGTGATTCTTTGTTCGAGACCCATCAGCTCCGTTCAATGCTCCCAACAATAAATGTGTAATCCCAGCCAACGTTATTGTTATCGAAAATTGAAAATATTTACACTCGAAAGTTATTTATTTACATCCACTGACAAGGAAAGTGTTAAATTTTATTTAATTTAAATTCAACACCTACTGGAAGAATTTTTTGTTTATGCTGGATAGTTTGATATTTCAGTGAGTGAGTGAACCAGTGATCACAAGAGGTTGTATATAATGACCTCTTTAGGGGATCAGCTCCCAAACCTCCAGTGGATTTTATTTGTAAGAGGGTTTAACTAATTTGCCATTCCAGCGCCGATTTGCACATAACAACTAACTTATAGTCAAATAGCATATATTTTAAGTCTGCAGCATACTTAAAAATAAAACAAAATTTTCCGAAAAAATTTACTTGAAGCCATTTTGAGACTTGACAAAGCAACGCGCAAGAGTCTCATCAAAATAGGTAAAAAAAAAATGTTTTATTCTAAATTTTTAAACTTAGTTATGGAACAGTATTATTTTTATAGGTACTACAAGGTGCTTTGATTTCTTAAAATTTAGATATTCATGACTAAAGATCTGTTTGGGTTCACATTAAACTAACTTCGTTTCCATCTTAAAAATCAACAAAGGAAATTAAGATAAAATCAGTGACGTGACACAATAGTTTCTAAATTGTAAAAATCTACGGTTTTATAAAATTCGCTTTGAAAATAAGAAAGTTTTTATCAATCTTTTTGAAACTTTCACATTTTGAATTAAACTTGTGTTGAAGGACTATTTGAAAAAGTCAACTCTGTAGCATATCTAGAAATTATTAATAATTACTCGGCCAAACGAGAGAATTTTCTCGCCATTTTGAAACGTAAATAATCAGGATCAGGTATTTAGCAAAACTGACGTAAGTCTGTGTTTACAATTTAGAAATCAATTACATAATATGTATTTAAATGTACATAATGAACGTTTAAAAATGCAAAATTTAAATTTTGACAGAAAATTTAAAAACTAAATCGGGTAGGTCAATTTAAAAATTACCAAGATAGTCATTTTCCCATACGATCGAGACATCAAATCATATTGTTTTTTAGTTTCTAGCTAATATGTAAGTAGCACTTCATTTAATGTCATCAGTGGTTCGTCACTCAAGTGGCTTTATAGAATTTAGGTTAACGCAATAATTCACAAAATATTTTACTGTAGATGTTTTAAGAACAAAAAATCTGCAGTAAAATAAAGGTACGAAAAATGTTTACGTTACCGCACAGCTGATCTTGATGAAGAGTTCAGGTAATATGATGGGCCTCAGTAATGTTTGAACAACATTGCTTTACGCGTTACTGATCCATTCATTGTCAACTCGCCAAAACTGTTAACCTTGAATCCGAAAGTTACGGCCGGGGTTTCCACTTCAAGTCGGTGAATGGAAGCACGTAATTGTGATTTTTTCTTAGGTGTTGCACAGAAATAGCGTTTCAAAACCAATAACCTAAAAAATGTCATAAAATATTTATTTGTGTAGTAACAAACTTTTTCTCACGCTGAATTCATAGTATAATTTGTTTTTGTATTTGAAATAAATGCGGGTTCTAGCATGATTTGAAATTATTAAAAATTATGAAAAATGTGATTGCGACACCTTTTCACGGTACTTAATCGGCTGTAACAGGCACTTTTTCTTCGGCACGGAACGCAGAGAAGGATAAAAATTCGGCTATGGCTCCAGAGAACACAGTCTCTACCATCACACTATCTCTTCTACCACTAATAATCCAAAACCCATTCCATTCTAACACTTCCGCTACTCTTGCACAAAATGTTAAGATACAAGTTTTTAAGAAAATTCGTTGATTTGAGTTGAGTGAATTTCCAAAATTAAGTTTACATATTTTAGACTTTCAAACATCTACTGTATTTGGTAAATAGTCTATTCACGAAGGCATCTACTAGAATTTCTTTGCACCTCCAAGCACGGTTCACGCGCTGCTTCATTCCGCTCGCAGTGGATATGAATCCGGCCGTCGTCCTCGAATCAGACGTTGACCCAAATGGATTTGATCCGGATACTTTTATGGTATTTTAAGTTTTTATCGATTCTGAGGTATACCAGACAGGCAAAAAGGTCGCATAAAAAACTAATTGTGCAAAATACCGAACTCTCCTATATTTTTTTTATAAAACCAAAAAATGTTTCAGTCTAGTACGAAAAATCTGAAAAAAATTTTACTTTCGGTAGGAAAATGTCATACCGTTTGTTGGATTTTATGCTAACGAATTCGTCCAAGGTGACTGATGTGTGTAAATGTGGCCGTTAGAGTGCGAACATATAAATACTTATACATAACATTTTTATGACACCCCAAAACTGTTCCGATGACCATAATCAGTGCTCATTAACCACTTTTGACCTTAGGTTTCACCATAAGAATCACATCAATAGCTTATCTTTCCTATGGAAATTCAATAATGGCCGATTAATGTTTTCAACCATATCAACCCAGGAAATTGCAAGAAGAACTGTATGTGACATTTTAGTAATCATTTGACTTTTTCGTGTACTTTTAAATCCTTCAAAAATAAAATATATTTTTTTTAATTTCTCGATCCTTAACTACAGACTGTTTAGTATTCATTTTTTGGGCAGGCGCAAAAGTGAAAACAGCGATAAATTACACCAAGAACAGATTAAATATAACTACGCCGTTATACAGTAAACAGAATTTGGCGTTCGTTATATTAATTAACATCCGAAGTAAATTGAGCTCTCCTCTTTCTTTTTTATTCAATCCTTTCCCGTTTTACAATGAATTAAGTCCCGTTACTGGGCACTTACTCTTTCAGTGATTTTTACTTAGAGTTACATAAATGGTTCCTTCCATTCAGACTAATCCCATCCTCTACATTACCGGACCAGGAAACTAAGTTCCTGTCCGTCCATATGATGTGATATCAGTATCAGAGGGCGGTATTATCTCGTGACGTCACGTCAAGAGAGCATCTATAATACATGTCATCAACCTTGAACAAGAAAAATTAAATATTGCATGACGTGTCTACATATACAGGGTGTGTGAAAAGTCTGAAAAAGGCTTAATATTTCGTATATAAGGAAAATTTGAAGGTCGATGTGATTGAGGAACCTATTCTCTGTAAAAATACTATTTTATTAATGTTATTTAAAAATTATCTGCCATCTTGGATCCGCTATCTTGAATGTAACTTTGTCTTTTTAAGTGGGAAGGTGATCATGTGATACATCATTTCGATGTAAAATTTCAAGAGAAAATCAGTGGTAAAATTTTCACATCCATATCTTTAACCGATTAAAAAAGATGGTCAAAAAACCAATGAAATCGTGAATTCCGATTTTGCCCCATTTTGCTGTCCTACTATTTACAACTAAATTATAAAACTATACTGCAAAATAAATGAAAATAAGAAACTTAACTACGAAATATAAACAAAGAAAAATCTATTTAATTTTGGACTTACACTCTCTGCTACATCAAATATCAGTATATTAAAACGTGCCAAAGAAAATTAAAGTAACGTTTTTAGCGTTTATTACAAAACGAGAGGAATGAAACTTATATCATTAGGAAGGTGCTGTGCCGTAGATGTGCCGTATATTGCCATTAAGACACGTCAAATAAAATAAACTAGGCCTAACCTAAAATTGTGTTGCTATTTAAGTTTTTTTTTATGCCCTGGTTATTCGAATTTGCGGTTTTATCTGTAACTTATACATTTGGGTGCTATGGACATAAATATAAAAAAAATATTTTTGTAGTGTGGCATTATATTTTTCATACACACACATATTTCCATACAAAACATATCAAGAATTAAATGAAAGCATTTTTATCACGTTCATGGCCGTAGAACTAATATCCCTTTGCCTTCCCTGCACTGGAAAATATTAACAAAAGAAATTATCCAAACATTTTCTTAAGAGTTGTTTATTTTTTTTCTAAATCCATTATCGATTATCTTTATTTACGTGTTAAATTATTCTACTGTTTAATAATTTAATCATTTACTTCTAAGGAATTTCATAGGTTTACTAAATATTTATCATTAAATCCATCAAGTTTTCTCTTTGCCTTTTCCCACTCTTTTTCTCATAGCGTCAAGGTACGAATTAAGAATTTCCATACAAATAAATTCAAATTAATTACGACAAAAAACGTGTTGAATTTACACAAACAATTGGTTGAATTTCAACTACAGGAGATACTAGTAGCCTAATCATAACTACATTTTGCAAATGTACGACGAGCTCCAAGATTAAATGGTTCTATAGGGGTGGAAAGTTTTAAAATTAAAAAAACGCTAACTGATTTTTTTTCTGATGCCTTCTAGATCAAAACCGTCAGTGTTTGGCTCCCTTTTTAAATGAATTAAGTTTTACCTTAACCTTTCTAATATTAGCCCAAAGGAACAAACAACCAAATGACTCAACGGCCATAAAAACCCCGTTATTAATTCCGCGACTACAAATTACCCAGAACAATATCTGTGACGTCATGGATAGTGAAAGCCACTGGTGTATATGTTATTATATAAATCTATTTTTGTTAGCGTACGGACACGCGAACCGGCTGTTACAGCTATCTGATGTAAACCTCGCTTGTTGTGTCGCGTGGACGTTTTGTCGCTCGGATGGATCACGCTATAAGTAATTTGTAAAACTCAAATTAGTGTTATTCAGCATGTAGAGCCCCAGGAGGGGGGGGGGAGTATTTACACATAGCTTTTTTTAATTCAGGTATTGTAATGGGGCGGCATTCTTACAGGAACACATACCATGTACCATATTGCTGCCCTCTGGTTTTGGGCGACTGAATATTTCCCTTTTCTTATTTCTAACATAACAAACAAATTTTCTTTAAGAATTCGTTGGCTTGCACTCAAATACGTGGTCAGTATCAAACAACATTTTTATGCATATGGTTAAAAAAGAAGAATTTCCATATTTTTTTCGGTCTATAATATTACAATAAACAAACAGTCGAAATTTAAAATACTTAACGGAAAACAAAACACGATCTATATTGCAAACGAAAAAATATAATACAATTTTACAAGAAATAAACAATAATTAAATATAAATAAGTATTTTAAATTATACAAAAAAAAATATTTAAAAAATACCAGAAACCAAGATTTTAAATCGTAATTTATAATGATAAAAGTGAATTTAAATAATTCAGACTCCAGGGGTTTGTCAGATTTGACCCTGCATATTTAAAATTATTTAAGTAATATACAATAATGTTAAATATTTTGTTCGGAATTAACAAAATTATAATAAATTTAATGTAAATTAAGTCTACACAAAAGAATTGGAACCATTTACAAATAGATAAGACTGTAAAATTTAAATACATTTTTATTAACATTTAAACTGAAAAAGAGAAAATAGGACTCCATAGTATCATTTAAATTATTAGACTAGAACCGGCAATGTTAACGAAAGTGGATTTCTTTGCATTTGCAAGCATATTTAAAAAAAATCGCAAAAATATAGTAATTATTGTATACCAATCCAAAAGTGTACCATACCTTTTTTGTAGAGAAAGGTTCAAAGAATTCATATTATATGTAATTAAAAAATTAATTGATGTAAAATTGTAAAAGTTATTGGCTCAAGAAACAAAAAATGTTCAGTAACGAAATAAAAAAGTCCAACTTAAGGCCTACATAAAAAGTAGTAAATATTTTTTGTAATTTTTTTCATACTGTAAAAAAGTTTTGTAATTTAGTTATAAATAGAACTGTATACAAATATTTATCAATTTCAAGTTTCGTATTTTAAAAACAACTGTTTTCATGTTCCCCCTACAAGACTGCTAACAAAACTATGCCAACTATGTTTGGACTCACTACTTTGCATTATATTATCATAATCATGTCGTGTTTGGTGTCATTTTCTTTTAAATCTAACGAATATTTCAAATATGCCATTTAAATTTATTCGAATTTGTGTTTGATCAAATCAGCAGTTGCTTAATGGATGCCCCAGTGTATGAGTCATCTACCTGACTGCCGATGCCGAGCCAGCTGCGTTTGTGTGTGAGGGTGTGGAGGTGTGGGGGGAGGTGTGGGGGTTTTGTGTGAGTAAGGGTCTCCTAACCCGTCAGGCGCCACGGCTGGTGGAATAGAGGATAGGATCACCATTGGAAAATTGCACTTTTTTATATGATTTACAATTTAAAATTGTAAGCCTACTACCCTACTGTCGCAGAATGTCTATTCAAAGCTGCAGCCTACAATAAATAACAATAATTATGAAATAGTCCAAATAATATTTTATATTTAGTGGCTATTTACATTGTCAACTCTAGAATAAATATATAAAATTTTTATTTTACAATCGTTTTCAGTTTTCACTTTATTTTTACCGTAATTCATTTCAAAAACTATACAGAGAACTATACTTTTTTTTCCAGAATCATGGTGCACGGTGCCGATTAATGAAAACAGCGTCTACGCGTATTGAGAACTATTTTGGCATACAAAAATATGATTGACTCTTTTGTATTCATTTACACGGGTAAATATCTACAGTATGTAAAATATCACTTGAATGTTATTTATAAAACGTACTAATAATGTCGTGTTTAATGTCCCAGTAGCGAGGCTAGCAGGTGACTCATTATTGAAACATGTGCGGGCAGTTGCGAATGCCAGGGATACCCGGGCCAGTCCCAGGTAGCCGCCGCGCCGGCCGAGACGCCAACTATAGTAAACAGACTATAAACAGAGATCAGTAGACTGTTGAGTTTAGAGCTAATCATGGACTTGAATGCAAAACTCGCTTTGCTGCATGTATTATCATAATTATTTGCATTTTTTCACGACTTTAGTTAATACGAGTTAGACTAGTGAAGATGAATGTATATACAGGTAAATCTATATCTGTCGTTAGTTCCAACTGTAACAGATTTCCCGACGCATTTATTTCTCTTGGTAATTTTGCTGCCCTATGTTGAATGTTATTGAAAATACGTTTTATCGCGGAAAAATAGACAATAGTAAAAACTCTATCAATTGAATTGAGATAGAGTAGAGGGTGAAGTAAATTTGGAACGTCAACTCCGACAAGCAGGGATGATGTTATGGATAGGTATCGATACATTGCTTCCGATTTCAATGGTAAATTTGCTTAGGAAGAAGCAGTTAAGTTTTTTTTTCAAATTTCAGGAAAATTTACGAACTAGTTTCATTGACTGTCAACTAACAGAATAAATAAACTGAAATTTTAAATTAAAATACGTTAGAGGAGGCTCAAGACGCAAACTTCGAGGAATAACAACTGCCTTGCCCAATGGTGTACTGCAAGTCTAATATGTTAAGTAAGCAGTAACCACATAGGCGATGGTTCCATTTTTATGCAATGTGAACAGCTGTCATCTTGATACGTTTTCCGCTAACACAAAAAAAAATTATAATAGTCAACCTGCTCCTTATTATGCATTTGCCCGTATAGCGTCACCCCAGCTAGAAAAGTGTTTCTCATTCGATTGCTTGCGTCATCTTATGTAAAATTCCGTTTAACATGTACGCATATGTTAAGACGGTAAAAATTGTGTAAACAAATTGTAAAATTATATTTTTTGTAAAGGAAAAAATTTTTGTAGGTTTTTGGGGCCATGTTAAACAAGAAGGTCTCTATCAATGTTACTCCAAAATCGTTCGTTTTCGGGATATAAATTATTTTAGGTCTGAAAAAAAGCCAAACTTAACATTTTAAACGTTCAAATCCTACATCAAAAATAGCAATTTTTGCAATTTTTGATATTTTTAAAGTGCTTAAAAGATATATTACATCCTTAACAATAACCCGAAGAGTTATTGGACAAATATTTTGTTCTAAAGGTTTGTTTTTTAATTGTTAACTAGAGTTATGTGGAGTGTATTGTGCTGTGAGTGCGAGAGAGAGATACTTGGTTGCCGCCCGACCGAGTCTCTGGTCATTTTTGCGTTTTCAAAACCTAAAATAATTTTATATCTCAAAAACGATCAATTTAAGAGCAAAATTGCGAGATCTTTTTTTGTTTAAAATGTCCAACAAAACCCAAAAAATTTTTGTTCCATGTCAAAAAATTCTAATTTTACAATTTGTTAAAAATATGTTTTAAACATTTTTTACCACACCGATTTAGCCAGACAGCATGCAGATATGTTATAATTGAATGTTTTGCATAAGATTGCGCAACAAAATATGAGAAAAAATGTTCTATCATGAGCGAAAATGCCCTGGGCTAAATCCTACGAAAGAGTAGGCCTACACACTAGCTATACATGACACCGTTAGTTAAACACATAAAAAAGTAAATAATAGTTTATTTCAACAATTAGAAAATAAAACCAACTTAATATCTTAAAACGGACGTTACGAATACTTCATTACATAATCAGCGAACTTACTTTCCTGATTCGTTGCGATCACTTAACAAAATTAACTCTGTCTAATCACCTTAAATAATTGGTGACTAATTACACCGAAGCTTTCTACAAGTAGCCTCTCACTTAATTTGCCAATTATTCAATAAATTAGCTCTTTTGACAGTGACGGTATGAAGATGGCTACATTCAAGTCTCTCTTCAACAATATCAAGTTGTTATTCCCATTCTGCCTTTCTCTGATACTTTTACTTCATTCTGCGAGTGTTCAGTATGAACAGCTCATTGGGTTTGATGTGGACGGGGAGGGGGGGGGGCTGTCACCAATTTTGGGAAAGAGTGTACCGTGATTGCTGCGTGTGCATGTGTACATACGGACGTGGCAGGTTCTCTGCGGTCTCTTCCAAATTCAACAGATCACTGTATACTTTTCACGGATATGATGATTGATTACGACAGAGTCACTTGGATGGAATACATGGTGGTGGTGGGGGGGGGGGGGTGACTTAGATCCTGTCGCATGCACAGTATGGCTAGAGTTTTTACGTTAATGAAAGGATTTTTAATAATATAATATAGAGAGAATAAACTACCCTAAAAATGTTGTTGGTTATTAAACAAAATTAACCGATTCTAAATTTGCTAAGTTAGTTGCTATAGTTATAAATGTAAGTGCTTTCAAGACACGTGTGATGGTTCAGTACTGACCTAACCTAAAATTGTGTTAGCGTTTGATCCAAATCAGATATTTTATTTATAATATGACGTAACGACATATATTTGAACTACAATAAATTAAGCTTTTACCGTTGGGTTTTCTTGGTGTTTTATTTTATTTTGTTAACCTAAAATAAAAACGTTGTTAGTTGTGAAGAAAAACGTTGTTAATCTGCTTCTTTGGTTACTATGGTACTCCATTTAAATGCATTCAATAAGATTGTCTTGGTACAGTACAGGCTTAAAATGATATGATATTGTGTTATTAAGTTTTTGATCTGAATTATCTGTTATATCTGTTATAGGGCTGGGAGGGAATCACCGTTTTTAAGCTTAGACAAAATTTTCTAAATCCTAATTTAACTAAATTCTTTCTAAGTTGCTTCTATGACCCCATAAGAATATACCTTAAAGTTTTAATATTTTAATAATAAGTAGTTTTTGCTCTACATTGATATTGTTAGTCAATCCGGACTATGCCTCTTATATAGTGTAAATATTTTGTAAATGGGTATATATGTTTTTAATATGGAGAATCTCTCGGCAGAAAATCAAAACAAACATGGCGAAATCGTCCATAGTCAGAAGAAACAATGCATTGTAAATGTATATAAAACTCTCACCGAAACAATAATCGATAGTACGGCACAGACAATTTCAGAAATTGTGGTCGTTGGAAGAAGTACTTTGTAGCCGGTTATTTCATACCGTGTTTTAGCGTTAAAGAGAGGCTAAATGCTTTTACAAAGATCGATGACTTCACTAAATCTGCCATAAGTCACAAGGTGCATGGAAGTGTATTTAAAATGGGGAATCAACAGTGGATGTCGTAAATGAGGATGGCGACTTGCCAACTTCAAAGATCATCTTTTAACGCCCTTTTAAAATAATTTGGTTTAGAATTTTTTAAGGAGAAAGGAATATGTTTCTCAATGACATAACAGATATAATATCGGAGTGGAGTTATCTGGAAAAATTTACTAAGTACGGTTAGAAAAGAAGGCCTATATTTTAAGGACAAGACTAAGTACAAATTCAAAGTGAAGTTTGGAGTGTAACAACAGAAATAACGCTTGTCTAGATGAACTTTCCACCGGCGTGAACAGAAACCACCTCATAATGCCTCATGAAGACAAATGCCTCATTGGTTTCGTGGAAAACTCGTCCACTTGTCACTAAAATGTATATAATTACAGTAGCCTCAGACTAGGAATGTGTCTGGCCTAATGGGCGTGTCACCCCTTCTATTTCTCCCCGAAACTGCCTTGGCGGTACAACCAATTCCACGAAAACTAGGTTCACAAACTACATTTAACTAAGAAAGGTACAACTTCGTAATAGACTGCGTCTCACTTTCTTATAGTTTTACCTACTATTCTCAGACACACTCCAATATTGAGGCTACTGTATGCATCACTATCCTACGACGCGGCACATAACTTTGCAGGTCACAGCATGTGAACCGGCCTCTCGCTGTGTGTGGTACTTCACTCAAAATACTCGCTGAAGGAAGTATAGTTCGGTATTTAAAAAAGAATAAAATAATAGTAGGAATTACTAGTTTTTAAAATGAAATGTACGACATAAAACAAGCAGTACAATTTACTTTGCGAGTTAAACCTGAGAAGGAGGTAAATTCAAACAAAGTTTCCAACAAACATGAAACATTTCATCTCTGCTTGTAAATAGTCTTCCTTGTGATTCAAAGGGAAACCGAACAATGAATCAGGCTTTGGTCCTTTAACTGTAAATATTTGTTGTGAGTGTAGCGTTATTACATTGAGTGGGCTTGGTTGTATGTTACAGTTTAAACAAAGAGGGTTTTGTTTGTAGAGAGAGAGAGAGAGGGAGAGAGAGAGAGAGAGGCTCACAGTGTTAGACCAAAGTAGTTTTAGCTAACTACTGCATTATTTTTTGAAAGTAAGAACAGAGTGTAATACAATAAAACTGTATTAAGTGCGTGTCAAACACTCGCCAAAATTAAATTCCGTGGTTGTTTCAATTTGTTTAAATGAAAGTGTAACACGTAGGTCAGAGATACACCCCGAACTTATTATCGAATTTCCATTGAAAGGATGAGCTATTGCAATGACTCTTATTTTGAGATCTAAGAGCACCAAGTAGTAAATAAGCACCAATCATGGTCCCCAGAATACGATTTAGGGTGTCATTAAAAAATGTATACATATGCTGTGTGTGTCCACACTCTAACGGCCGCATTTTACATCAGATTTGGTACTAATTTCGTACACAAGTTGGTTTTCTAAGTCGCTTGATCGAGTTCGTTAACAACAAAAAAATAATCCAACAACCGGAAGCATGTTTTTTGACTAGAAGTAAAACATTTTACAGATTGTTCGTACTAGAATTAAATGTTTTTGGGTTTTATATAAAATAATAAGTATAGGAGATTAGGATGAATTTTTTTTTTACACAACCTTATAACCAGTTTGGTATCCCCAAAGTACCCAGTTCAAATCCCCGTAAAAGCAGCTTCTGATCCGAGACCAACGGCCGGGATGCAAAGGGCCGGAGGGGGTTGGGGGAGACCAACGGGGTTTTCTGCTACGAGTGAAGCGAAGCAGTCCAAAATCCGAGGGCGCAAGGTCGAGTTACAAACTCACAAAGAGAGTGTCTCCGCTGCGAACACAATGAGGTAGTTCGTGAGCCAGGGCTGGAGGCTTTGAAAAAATGCTACTAATATATTCGTAAATTCGGCTATTCAGCGCCTTAGTGAGTAGACCAATTTCCCAAATAGTTAATTGAAACCCTAAAACATATAATAAACTTAATTTTGAATATGTGATCAACTCACGTTAGCGATTCAGCTAACTGATCGAATTACTTCAAATGTTAAATTGGTGTTTAATCAGCAACTCCTAAACTATATACTGGGCTATTGTAAATTCAAAATTAGAATATGGAATACCGCTATAGGACAATTCATAAAACAATACAATCAAACGCTTAATCTCACTTAAAAAAATCTGTTTTAGGTTACTGTCAAATAAACGGATATGAACACTCTGCACCAATATAACTTATATAGCCTATATATTTTTTAATATCGCCTACTCGTTAGAAATGTATACATTTACGTAAAAAAGTAATTAGTATTTGTGAAAGTGTGTGGGAATAAAACTTTAAACATAGGCCTGGAAGCTGATAATCGTAGAAATAAATTAAATTCTCCAGTTTCCCTAAATAGATGATCCCTTCTTAAATGTTATTCCTACTTGGCAACAGTTTTAACTCATTACTCCAACACATAAAGATTGTTTCAACGAAAATGCATTAAAAAAAATTGGTTAGAAAATATTCGTAATAAAATGCACAGAATGCACCTCACTGTCTGTGTATTATATTATAAAGTTGGTTAAAAAATATACTGAAATTTATAAAATATAGTGGATAGTGGTGTTTCATTTTTTAGATTTTCACTACAAAACCCTGAAAATGGCTTGAAATTGTCGTTCGTTCTCTGTATACTACCATATATCTTCTATCCTGTCGTTGCAAATGCTTGCATTCATCTTTCATCTCCTAAATGTCGGACGAAGTGGTCAACCGCGATGACGCTTTAGCCGCAAATCTCGTATTTGTCCATGAATCTTAACTTTAACTATAATAGACGTCTAGTAGACGAATACATTAAATAAGTCTTTTTGACTACCCACAGCCAAGGGAAAGCAGACTTTAGCTTCTACGGAATCAACATCAGACTAGATGTATGTACATCTACATTCCGTACATAACTCACTACAACTATAAATGTTATAGTTTTATTATTGAAGCTTGTGCATCACTGAAGATTCCGACATTGTAGTTGAAACGAGTTTGAGTTAGTAAACGTATTAGTTGTGTTCGAGTTTTATTTGATCAAGTTATCGTCTCACAAGTCAAGTTCAATATTGATTTGTTTTCATAGTTCAGTTTGTATTGAATTTATTTACATCAATCTTCTCAGAATTAAATTATCTACAAAGTTCGTTATACATGTGTCCATGCCCAACAAAGTTATTGAAGTAAAGACATAGAAGCTAGAGATGCAGTTTTAGTTCGTGATTTATTAAACTTTGGTTAAAAATAATATAAAACCACTAAGCGTACCCATTTACTTCCTTCCCAGTAATTTTAGTTAGGATTTATTCACCGTTTTAAGCACAAATAACCTAAGTTTACACGAACTTTTGTCATTATTTTGATGGAAAGATACCTCTGTAAAGTTTGGCAGTGACTTTCTGAAAAACCCTGTACAATTTGAATTGGTAACTGAAAACTGTACACCTCACTGTCTGTGTATTATATTATAAAGTTGGTTGAAAAATACTGAAATTTATAAAATACTAGTCCAACTAATTGAAGATGCACAGTGTTGATACACTGATAATGAAGAGTAGTTTTTAATCACCAGAATGCATTTGTAAAGCATAATATTTCTACATTCGTTGTGTAGTAGGGTTTAGTATATGAAAAGGGAAAAAACGGAACCCTTTATATACAGGATAACTCATATGGCCGTCAGTCACAATGCAATTTGGTAAAGTTGTAAAGCACGTTACCCGGCAATTTATTTCCAAAAGTACAGCTAAAATTTAAAATCAAATTTCTTTTTAGATGTACAGTACTAATATTTTGCTATGAATTTTAGGGAGCAAAGTTGGGCACCAAAAGAATATATTATATTTTTGACACTATAGAAGCGGGAAATCGTTTGACGATATCAAAGCAATATTTGAGGGGAATTTTATTATACAGTATATTATTTTTAAAATATTCCCGAAAATTCTGCTCAAAGCCCCATTAAATTCCAGCCCATCTATTTCCTAGTACCGTGGATAAAATAAACTACTGTATTCGTATACTTTACAGAAAGTTATTCATCCGAACTTTTGTAAAAAATATGATAAAGTATACGTTTCTAAAAAAAACTATCCTCATATTTTCGAAAATATTACAGCTTAAGTTTTGAAAAATTGTGTTGATGTACTCGTACACTTTACAGAAACACAATAGCTGAGCCGAACTTTCATGAAAAAATGACGAAAAATGTTGGTACTTTTTGAATGAGTTAATATTGTGCTTCAGAATTTTATATATATATTCACTGGTACGCTCAAAGAAATGTCGTGTTGATAAGTTAATACTTATATTGTACTTCAGAACCATTTACCTCCATTCACTGATACTCTTAAATATCGTGTTGCTGAGTTGATACTAATATCGTACTTCAGAACCTTTACCTCCATTCATTGGTACAATCAAAGAAATGTCGTGTTGATGAGTTGATATAATATCGTGCATCAGAACCTTTACCTCCATTTACTGGTACGTTCAAAGAAATGTCGTGTTGATGAGTTGATATAATATCGTGCATCAGAACTGTTGCCTACATTCACTGGTACGTTCAAAGAAATGTCGTGTTGACGAGTTGATATAATATCGTGCATCAGAACCCTTACCTCCATTTACTGGTACGCTCAATGAAATGTCGTGTTGATGAGTTGATATAATATCGTGCTTCAGATCCTTTACCTCCATTCAATGGTACGTTTAAAGAAATGTCGTGTTGGTGAGTTGATATAATATCGTGCATCAGAACCTTTACCT
>JAGFPH010000516.1:178785-197553 GCA_018207615.1 Philaenus spumarius
CGAACAGACACTTGGACGGAAAGAAATTTGGTCGGAGAGACACTTGGGTGGATAGACACTATAGGATATCACTACCACCCGTATAAAGTTCAGGCAAGTTAAAATGATAAATTATTCTTAAATTGCTCCAGTTGATACAGTCACAGATACAAGTTATTCTACACAGAAGTCTAATTGTAATAGGAAAATGATTTGGCGTATGAGCCAAAACCAAACGTTATGTTGAGAGGCTACCCTATAGGAGTTGTTAGACCAATCCCTTCATAACTCGGCCGTCCCGTTGACCTTGCAACACTTCTAAGTTGTAAGTTACCGATGCATTGTGTATAGGGTGAAATGTTAATCTACGCAGACAATGGATTTACACTTTTTAATCTAAGCCTCTCTGAGTATGTAATATTCTCATTGTTTTAGCCTTCAAGAGATGATGTCCTAATAGGACCAAAGATAGATTATCTTTCAAATGTTTTTATTCAGGACGACTCTTTTTATCTACTTATCAGTTGAATAATAGATGAAGTTTTCTGCAAAATAATAAAATAATAGTTTTCAAAAATAAGACCGTCATTAGTATAAACACACAAGTGTTAACAAATAATATTTCATTATAAGTTATAAAAGGACGCTAGATCACAAAACGCAAGGTAAAATAAAAATCATTTAACAAATAATAATCTAGTCACGCTTGGGAATCTTACTATACAATAGCATACGGTATACTCCAAGGATGACTTCTGCTCACTGAGTTGGCATCTACTTTAGTGGCATTGCACACCATCAAGATATTATTTTCAGTATTTTGTATTTTAGGAACAATTCCCGTGAGTTTTGTTAAACTTAACTTTTTATGTAATTTAAATATTTTAGTTATCTTTTTTTGTAATTAATTGTAACTCACTTTGATATAGTTGACTTTTAATATGTATGTAGATGGTTTGCTGGTGTTAAGACTCATTCGTCTTGATTTAATAATCCTCGTTAAGTTCAAATTTAATTTAACTTCAAATTGAAACTTTAGACAAACTCAGAATTCATCAAACCCTACATTTAATAAGACGTGCCTTTAAAAGATGAACACATTTAATACCTATTTTGATAACACTTAATAACCCGATTATTCACTCGATATTCGCAAAACATTCTTGGAATCATCAGGCAGTGGCGAGCGGGTGAAAGTCTCGAAGAATGCAGTCTAAGAAAACGACGAAGGTTAGTGTTACAGATGGCTTTGTTTTACAATAATTACCGACTTGACTATGACAAGGTCCGACTGCATCTAGCACAGGACCTAGCTATATGTAAAAACAAAGTTTATCTTAAAAGAAGCAATTGCAATACTTTCTTCAACTGGCTTCTATATAGTCGTGTATATTATCTTTGCTAAATGTTTAAGTTAATATAATTGAGAGTAGGCCTAACTTTTAGTTACCGGACCTTATTCATCAGGACTTCGTTTAATTCGGGCAGTTCGATAATGTAAATAGACGAACCCTGCCGTAAATATAAAAACTAAATATGAAGTGAATAATATTAAAACTCGGGGCATCACTGTATTAGTATTTCATTAATAACAGACAGAAAACTCATCTTCAAAAGATTGAAAAGTAAAATATACTTTTCAATTATAGAGACCTATTATAGAATACTGAAATAGGTCTCGATAATGGAGGAACTCCGAAACGCGTCGACAAATTTAAGTGAAAGTGTTACGTTAGGATTGGTAGAAAATTGTACTAAAACCTATAAACCTATTTCATGGATCCTAGCAGATATAATTTATATAATAATTTCAAGTAAAATATACGTTGCTATGTTGTAAACGAGCGTTTTTAATTTACTTTATTTACCATTATAAAGTAAAGTATTAAGTGTACTTCATTTAATCCAAACAGGCCGAATTCATCTCACTATTTTAGGTAAATTTCAAAGGTAGCATAGTTTTTAATACGAGGTCGCAGACAAAAAAACTCATCCCCCTTATTCACTCCCTTACAGTAGAAACATATCAAGCAAGTTCAAAATTGTTGTAAATCTTTTAAATATTACTCGAATCATTTTTTCAATAACTGTTTGTAAAAACTGCAACTCCTAGAAAAAAATTATTTAATACTTAGCTTGTGGAAACATTGAAGTAAATGATAGTAAATGGAAACTTTGAAGTAATGACAGTAAATGGAAACTGCGAAGTAAATGGCAGTAAATAGAAATTTCCAAATAAATTTTAGTAAATTGATACTACGAAGTAATTAGAGTAAATTGAAACTTTTAAGTAAATTGTAGTAAATTGAAACTTCAAAGTAAATGGAAACTTCTAAATAAATTATAGTAAATTGATACTACGAAGAAAATAGATTAAATTGAAACTTTGAAGTAAATGGTAGTGAATTGAAACTTCGAAGTAATTGGTAGTAAATGGAAACTTCGAAGTAAATTAAATTTCGAATAAGTATACGGTAGTAGAGGGAAACTTTGAAGTAAATTGAAGCGTCGCAGTAAATATTTATAAATGTCAACTTCGAATTAAATGAAATTTCGAAGAAGTACACGGTAATAGTAAGAAACTTTGAAGTAAATGGAAACGTCGAAGTAAATAATTATAAAAGTCAACTTCGAAGTAAATTAAATTTCGAAGAAGATTACGGTAGTAGAGGAAAACTTTCAAGTAAATGGAAACGTTGAAGTAAATAATTATAAATGACAAATTCGAAGTAAATGAAATTTCAAAGAAGTATACGGTAGTAAAGAGAAACTTTGAAGTAAATATTATAAACTTCGAAATCTATCTGCGCCGAGATGAAAGGGATTTTTTATTGACAAATTTTGAAGTAGTTTGGGGGTTTTCAGCAGAAAAGGCTTTTGCGACATGCTTTTGTGCCATAAAAAGAAATTTTAAAGAGAACTGAAAGTAATAATTTACATCAGAGCTACATTATAAGATAGTCAAATTATACATTTAAATAATTAAAACTTAACCATTAGTGTTGTTGTATCTTCAGCAAATCAGAATTTTCTTCGTTTACCTGCAACAGAAAAAGTTAATAAAGAGAATGCCAAATAAGAAATCATATTAAAATATTTAATTAAAGAACATAAATAAAAACATGTTTTGTTTGTGTCTGAGGCGATGTTGATTACTACAAGGTTGATGATAGTGAAAAAGTGGTAATTATTGCGAAGTAACCGTAAAGGTAAATTATTTAAAGAAACTTATTTTATTCGATAAAATTCGTTTGAATACCGTTTTGGAGTTAGACACTGTGGTGGTATTAGTCTAATTGTGGCTCGCAGAGCTAAAAGTTAGTATTTGAAGCGCAAGGAAAGTCTTTTCTTCAACATTCAGACCATTTTTCCGCAAGTAGCTTAGAAGTGGAAAGGAAAACACATTTTATAGAATTTCAAACCTGTCAAAAAAAGCTAAGGTAAATATTTTTATTTTGAAAGTAAGAACATACTACTTGAATACAAACAATACAATATTTAAACATACTCGAAGAGCAACTTAATACAGCCTGTTCCAAATGACTATTCTAAGGAGTGCAGTCGATCTAAAAATTAAATTAGTAATTTATCACAGAAGCTTTAGTTCAACAATGCAATTTGGAATCATACTTTGGGGTTCTGGCACAGATGATGATATAATTTTTCAAACACAAAATATATAATATATCATTTTTTATGTGACCATTAAAAAAAAAATACTCGCACATATTTGTTTAAGAATTTGAGAATATTGGCACTTCCATCTATTTACATTTTACATTGTACTGTATAGTAGTTGCACCAATGTATATAACAAAGACAAAAGTAAGCAATATAATACACGGAAAAATAACTTTAAATTGCCAAAAATCTAGTAAACTTGCGTCAAAAACTGTTAGCTTTTAAGTGTACATGTTTTTTAGTGATCTTTTGGTTGATAATTTAAAAAAAGTATACTTTTTTGTTTTAAAAGGGTTGGTGAAAACATCCTTGCTTACAAAAACTTACCACAGCATGAAAGGGTGCTTAAAGGATAAATTTATGTAAATAGTTGTAAGTTGAAATAAAATATAATTGTGTCTGGTGTTAAATTATTTTATTTAGTTTTATTTAATACGTTTATGATAATGTTACCAGTTTTATAGTTTTTGCTGTGTATAATGTTATGATACAGTAGAATTATATTAATCTTGTTTCTTGTACTATAAAACATATATTTTGACATCTATATGATAAGACTTTTATGAATATTTTGAAAAAGTAAATTACGATGTAAGACAGTCTGTTAAAGGCACTAAACGTATGCCATACTTCTTTAATATCATTGCCTAGTTTTGAGAGGCTCGTCAATAATTGTAAAATAATGCTTTGGACGTGCAGTTTTCGACATATTTACCTTTAGGGCTTAAACACTCTGTACCAAAGCAGGATCTGATGGCGGTTCTAGGAGTACGACACTACTTTGGTAACTTGGCCAATGAATCTTTCGTATCCATTTGATGAACATCTGTTACGAGATGAAGCAAAAGTCGATTCAACCTTTTTTGTCCAAACTGGCTACATAACCTACACAAAGCATCCAGGAAGACATAGGTACTGTACAAGGTTGTTGAGAATGTCAGCTGGAATGAAGTATTGTCGTCATCAACAATCAGTCAATCAGCTGTCTTAAGAACAACTTTTACAGATCTAGACTTTAGCAGATCTAACACAATTAATTGAATGAACAAATTTTAAATAGGATACATTTTAAAACGAATCATTGGATTTAATTTTTTTACTTCCTTCAAATTAGTTATTCGCCCTACTAAGTACCACGTTTCAATGTAATCGTTTAAACAGATCTTGAGGTATACATTATTTTATTAAAAGAACAAAATGGTGGATATCTGGAAACCTGAGTATTTTGTAAAAACGTTTTACATTTTTATTCTTTATTTTGATATACAAAATCAATCTGAACTTTACAAAATATATAAACAAATTTTACTTATAAATTTGTTGTTGAAGATATTCAGTGTTACTACTACAATCATCTATTTATCCGTAAACAGCTGATTTCATACATTATAACAATGTAGCTAATTTTTAGATTAGGTTTACGTTTAGGACTAAGTTTAAGTCATGCTGGGGTTTTAACTTTTATTTTAATCACTGTTATGTCGTTACTTAATAGTTTGATTTTGACATTTAATATTATTTACCAAGTCAAGTCTAACCGATAATAACTTATAGCTTGTGCCCACTACGACTGAGTCATTGTGACAAGGTAGGTCTCGTGTCCTTCAATAATAAAACCGGTCAACAGTAACTGTTTTGGTTTGGTCAACATCTCTAGTTGAACTTGGATAACAACCACTACCCGATATGGATTTACACAATGAGGATAGTGTTTTCTATACAGTCAGACTAAATATTTCCGGAGATTGTTTTAAACCAGTACTACGAATGACCCCTATACTTTATAAGAAATACTTTATTTTAGATCAAACGTTTCACTTACATATAAACAACTAGAGGTCTTCGCTCACCAACACAGCTGCTACTCGCGGCGAAGGAAATACAAACATTCTATTATTGTATAAACATACTATTGTATACTACGATATTTTCACGAGAATTAAAACGATTTTTTAGGACAGAGATTATTTATTTTCATAATATGGAAGGCAAACAATTTCAAGTTATAAAATTAAATGAAAATGTGATACGGTAAAGCAATATTTTAAACTTGTGGGATATAACTTGTAATGAATAAAGTTAGCACAATTTTAATAGTCTAATAATATGTGTTTGAATTATTATATAGAAAGCCTTTCTCCGTTGTTTTTTGTTTGTTATTACTTAACCTAAAAAAACGAAGAACGAAGGTTGTGAAGAATAATGACTTAATTCTAAATTTACCAAGTTGATTGCTATTGTAATAAATGAAAATACTTTCAAGAAACGCGTTTTGGTTCAGAATAGAACTAACCTAAAATCTGTTTAAACTTTTGATACAAATCAGCTGTTTTATTTATAATAAGTAAAGACAGATGTTTGAATTATAATACAGTAGGCCTTTTTCGTTGATTTTCCTTTGTGTTTGATTTTATTTTGTTAACCTAACCTAAAAAAGCTATTAGTTGTAGAAAATAAAACGTATTCTACATTGTTGGTTGCTGTGGTAATAAATGTAAATATATTCAACAAACGTTTGTTGATTCAGTATAGGCCACACCTAGAATAACTGTGGTGCTAAGCTTTTGATTCAAATCAGCTGTTTTATCTGTTATATGGCTGGGTATGAACCCCGACCATTTTCAATCCTTAAAATCAATGTTTTGATTAATCCTTTCCTAGTCTTAGTGCACCTCTATGTTTATGGTGGTATGACGGTACCCTGAAAATTTTAAGTTTCCAGCTTTCATAGTTTTGGTTTACGTAGATTATGAATGAGTTCAGTCAGTCAGGACTTCTTCTATTATATACAAACTCCTCTGTTCAGTAAAAATTCTTATTTGAAGTACATTTTTCAATATTTGTATAGTCTCATACATTTTCGAGTTATTGTACTCGTATATAGATTATATTTCCCTGTTACAAATAAAATAAAAAACAGCTATTGATTCAGATTAATAATGTTTATGTTTATGTTTATTGAAAGTAAACTCAAAAGTACTTTATCATGTTCAGTAATAACACCAATAACCTACTTACGCTGGCTGAACTATATTTATAATAAATAACTATTGAGCTTGCCTTGTGAGAAGATAACTTGATAAAATAAAACTTAAACACAAAATCTCACAACTAATACGTTTACTAATTCAAACGCGTTTCAAGGACAGTCACGTTTTCTACAGCAAAGCGTGAGCTATAATATTAAAACTATACTCTAACTCAAAGTAACATTACACTTTTTACATGTTTAATTTACCGGTTAGTTTGATAAACTAGTATCAGTTAAATTTAATTAATGTAAACCAGAAAGGCAATTCAACGAAAAAATAGTAATTCGCAAATTACTGTAATATCGTTGATAAAACAAAATCCTTTTAAATGAATCAAACTGGAAAAGTAGATTAGTATTGTACTGGAAAGTAACAATAGTTGTTAAATCCGATTAGACAAAGAGCGCAGAGAGTCGGAATCAGCTTTATTTAAGCTGTATGTTATATATTGTGAAGATATCTCCTCCTGTTTGTTACGTTTATGTTTGTGAATTGTAAATGTATTACAGTAAACAACTAAGTATATAAAGACTGTCTGTAAAAATTTAAAAAAATAATCAAACAAGGAAACAATACAATTTTAAAATCTCTTAAAGTACTAAACCCATTTATTAGATCCTTGCCCTAAGGGTTGCAGGTTTGGTAACACTTCGAAAATTTACTATTGAACGGGCTTGATATTGTTACTAATAAAGGAGTAATGAATGTTTTGTTTGTCGATCTCATTTTGGTTTCCGAAATAGGTTTTAAATAATATTTAGAATTACTATGAATGGATTTTATACGTTGCCTACTAAGGGAGTTGTGAGTTGGTTTCTTCTTCAACCTTTACGCGTTGCCAGAAAAATCAACAATAATCACGAAAGCTACATTGTTGCCAGAACTACAATAATAATCAAGAAAGCTAAATGACAGTGTTGCCAGATGTATAACGAAATATTTTACATTCAATTGACGGTTTACCATGCAAACACAGGCGTGTCGACTTCGGGTGATGGTTTTACGTTTCAATTTTTGGAATTTTACCCACTGCTAAATCATAAGTTAGGTTATAACTACGGCAAAACACTTACTATAACAATTTTCTAAATTTCTCTTTACCTCTGTATTTGGGTTTACTAAAAGAACTGAGTAAATATAGTAAATTTCAGTAAAATTTTAACGAGCTTATGGCACACGGATGGACAGACAATACAACACTTTGAGGGTTCCGGTAAAGCACAAATTGCTTCATCACTTTTTACAACACACAAAACAAATTACTACAAACAGGATTGAAGATAATGTAATGATTGATGTAACTTGTATGTTTCCATTAAAAGTCGATTAATAACTCGCAACAGATATGGCGGGACATCACGCACCATCTGGGCTATCTGATCAGAGACAACAAGAAAGTATTACCTAGTATACATCCACTACATCATAGTGCACTCCTCAGAGACGAGTTTTAAAATTAAAACCTAAACACCGGAAGGGTTGAAAAGAGTTTGTAGCATCGAGCCGGTGAACAATGTCTAGTCTCCCGGGAAGTAAAACAAATACGTGTTGGACGTACACAAAAGTAGAGTCACATGAGCCTAGCTGTATTAGTAGAAGTCAAACAAACCTAAGTACAATTATTGATCATTTTGAAAGTATTATGTACCTGTGATTTCTTATAAAATAAGCTCGACTCTAATGCCTCGTTCCCAACGTAGAACATGTCGCGTGCTGTAGAACAAATCCCACGACGCATAATATACTTAGTAGCGTGTATATTATAGCAGCAAGAGACGAGAACTGGAAACCAAGTACGACGACGGTCAGTCACATTTCGTTTTAGTTTGATTCTAATGTTTTTATATTTTAAATGAAAATGAACAAAAATCTAATAAAAAAGTGTTTTGAATTATAAGAGCAAAATAATTTTTCGTGCAATGTTTGTAGTAAGAAATAACTTGATCAGGCAGCTGAAAAACTGACGTGTGAGTTTATTGAATTTCCAAAATGAAGTTTATGTGTTTAGTGTTTCAACTAACTATAAGTGAAATCGGTCTTTCCGAAGGTACTGAATAGCTGCCTCCGTGTACGAAATATATTAGACGAATTTGTTTTCATCTCAGCTCCTGCCCATGCTCACACGCTGCGCTGCTTCGAAATGGTTGCCTTGCGAATGTGAGTTTGCATCTCTACGTTGCTGATTCGGATCACAAGCTGTCCCATCTTAAAATCCCCACGTGGATTTGAACCGGGTACTTTTATGGTATTTTATGTTTTGATCGATTTTGGGGGAACAAGGTGGTCGTGTAAAAAAGAAAAGTTCAGCATCATTTCCTATATTTATTTTTGTAGATAAAACTCCAAAAGGTTTCATTTGAGTAGGAAAAATCTCAAAAAATGTTGTCCAATATGTGCCTGACATTCAACGGTAATTGAGGCTAACAAAGTATAGGCTATTGTATGCAAATTTAGACAGATTATTTAATGGTGCAAAAATAACAAGCTTCATCTAAAATAAATATTAAAAATGTTTGCGTCAAAACATTTTATAGAGCATTACTTGATTTGGAGTTATTAAATAGGTTCACTAAGTTGAAGAGGATTTTGGGGTTCTTATGTCACAAGATATATACATTAGTAAAGTTGTCTTGTAAATATAGTAAAGAGAGGTTATTAGAGACAAGTTTTTTTCTTTTTTGTAATAGTCTAGTTAGACCAGCATTGGAATTTCTTGTGTTGTTTGGTCCCCATCAACAAAATATTATGTAAATATGATGTTTGCGTGTATTGTTTTATTAAAAAAATGGTAATAAGCAACAAATTTGAGCGATAATATATACGACATTTTAAGGGTATTTGAAGTCAATTCGTTGGCAGTTAGGAGAAGTTTGTTAAAATTTTATTTCTTGAAATGAGTTACGTGTATCATGATCGAGGATTCAGAGAGCCTAAGACAAATATGCTGGTATGTTCCACCTTACGGGATAAGAATCGAACTACTAATATTTAACAGGAGCGCATTAGAACCTTGCTCATACGTCGTCTTCTCTGAACTCGTCAAAATTGTTCTGTGTAATGTGATGGCTCACGAAGTGGATGATTTCTGGGGTTTGTCAAAATTTAGCAGGGCTATTTTGGGTATATGAAACCAGCTTTGTTTTTAGGTTTGCAAGTTTTTATGGGACTCAACAGTTAGGTATAATATTGTATGTTAGTTTTTTTATTTTAGTTATTATTTATTTGTACATAAGGTGTTTGAACATGTATGGGTTGATTTGTTTCGTTAATGGTTTCATAGTTTAGGCAGGCCTTATTTTATTTTTGTACAAATGTCACTTTAATAATTGGGTTTAACATTTTGGAGTTTCTTTTGCAACATGGTTCATTCATGTATTTTTTGTTTGTAAATACATGTAAAAATGTAAATACATACTGGGTTGCAATACATTTATTCGTTTCTATTCTACCCATGTACCTTCACGCAAAAATCGCAAACATTTTGGAGAGATAGTGCATCTTTTCCTACACAAATGGAAATGTCTTAATTATCGCCAGTTAAGGTTACATTTTTAATTAAATTACAAGTGAAAAACATGAACCAAGACCGGGATATGAACCCGGGACCTTTACGACCCCAGTCTTGGTCCAAGTTTTTTACTTGTAATTTAATTACATTAATCCTTGCTGAGGAAGTGTGCAATCGGAAAATTAAAAGTAACAATTTCATTTTTAGTTTATGACTACAAACTTTATAATGTTCTGACATTTTTCTCTGTGATCCAAGTAATTCACTTCACAGGGAATGGCCCAAGATTCATAGCTTCTACATTCTGTAAGTACAACCCAGAGGTGCGTTCCTGCTAAGAATACAGAACTAGACAATGTGTTTTATATCAAATTTATGACTGCTCGTGATCGTGTAACGGTGTCTAAGGAAGTCTAGCGTTGAACCAAGGTGAGCCGGGTATTACATATGTCGCCCTTACTCTGCTTTACCGTTGTTTGAGTTTAAGTTCAAAGGTGTGATGCGAACTTGGATTTTAGTGCTTGGTCGTGGTTGGTGTGGTCATTTAGTCTTTTTGTTACAAATTTGTCGAAAACTGTGAATACATTAGTATTTTTGGTAATACTTGGTGATGTTTAGAAAATATTCCACCAGATACGAACCACAATCAGACTATTCAGAGTGTTCCGGTAATCTTTGGAACAGCTTTGTAGTAGCCTAATTGTTCCTCAAGTAAAAA
Source organism: Philaenus spumarius (assembly GCA_018207615.1). Taxonomy (NCBI): domain Eukaryota; kingdom Metazoa; phylum Arthropoda; class Insecta; order Hemiptera; family Aphrophoridae; genus Philaenus; species Philaenus spumarius. The sequence continues at coordinate 189,704 of JAGFPH010000516.1, forward strand.
TAAGATAAAAAGTTCAAATAAACATAGGTAAAAAAAAACTTCTATTATTCCCAATTTTGTATTCTTTAATACTGAACAACATTGGACGTATATAAGATGAGTTCAAATTTAATGTACATATTCGTTATGTAAACTTTTACCAATGTACATGAAATCAAAACAGTGTATTGTATATTTTAAAATGGCGGCCGTTTAATTAAAATGTGAAGTGTTAAATAGTAGTAAAACTATCAACGGCTGTAATTTTGTAAAAATACAAGACACTGTTCTGTTTTTTTTTTTTTTTTTTTTTTTTTTTGTACCCGCACTCTTGTAAAAGTATAGGCTGCACCAAATTTGAACTCAATATCTTACCTAGAGAATAATACACGATTTATCATAAAATATTATTAACCCTATTACCTTTCGTAAACGCCGTCAGTTACCTTACGTAAGTACTGTTAACAGATCTGGCAACACTGTCGGTTAGTTTCCATGATTGATGATGATAGATCTGGCAACACTAGCAGTTAGTATTCGTTATTATTGCTGCCACAGAAGTCAAGAGGGTTTGTATATAAAACAAGGTTAAATCATATCCTATGCTTATTATCATTCAAAGAAGTTGGAAATAGAACTAAATCGGTGGTCTGGAAAGTGAAGGCACATAGCGCCAAGTTTTTGCGTTTACCCTTCGTCCAATTTACCACTCTCCAAAGAAAAAATTGAAAACTGCTCTTTAGCTAAGCATTATTAAATTCTTACAGGAAGGAATCCATTTTAAATACGCCGTTCAGTCTAAATTTGACAATTTTAATGGTGTATTTTTAGAAATTTGTTTAAAAGATATTTTCCTAAAGCTACTACTTTAAGAGATCTTTTCTGTTTCATTAATAGGGTAGAAGAACCACTTATAGAGGGTGATTGAGGAAGAATCGGAGATACTTGCAGGACGAGTTTTATAGTGAAAAAAGAAAACAGTTCGTATAAACATAGGTTCAAAAATAACTCGGTTTTTGTTTTGGTGTATTACAAACTTTTTTTGTAAGTTTGTAATAATTGATTATGAACTGTATTTATGTTTTTCTCATAATTTCGTTTTGGAGTAATTTTCTGGATATAATAGACAACTACTAAGATAGGCCTACACAATTAGTTTTTAGCCAATAACTCGGTTATCTTTTAGGTTACAGAAATACTAAAATCCCCGTTACATTTGTCATGAAAAAAGGAGTTTTTAGTGTCTTGAAATTTGTTTGTAAAGTTAGGTGTTTTAGAAATATTTAACATTCAACATTTTAAACGGCCGCCATTTTTAAAATATATAAAAGGTTTAGGTTTTTTGTACATGGGTAAATGATGTCATACCAAATATGTATCCAAAATTTGCGTTCAGTACTCCAAAGATATTATATAATTTGTAAAAAAAAGAAAACGGCGGATAATTGAAAAACGAAGCATTTCCGAACCTATGTTTATATGAACTTTTGATTTATTTTCACTAGTAGAACACGTCCTGAATCACCCTGTATATAAAAAACATTGAGTTTACTTTGTGGCCCGCCCAAAGGTGAGCTGGAAATTATAGGCCTATTCAATTATATTTATACGAGCATTTTTCAGTAAGCTAAATCATATTTAAGTGCTGAAACAACAACCCACCAATAAACATGTGTCTACCTGTCAATTCTTGCAACCCGAATAGTTTTTTTAAATATGAATGTCCATGTTTTAAAAATTGTGTGACTTACGCGAGGAAAGTATCTTAGTCGTCCTCAAGAAAACTACCGCCCTTTAGGGACAACACAGCAATACTTTCCTTCTTTTAAACACAAATAACATAATAATTTTTCAAACGAGTTTAAAAGACATCTAAACAAGTTACTAACCCATTAAAATTTATTAGTTTCTAATTTTAATTGTTAAGGAAAAACATGAATAAAATTAAATTCTTTAAATTGAATACTATCGGAAAGTGTTTACAACTCATCAATAAATACTTTCCACACTTTAAACGACAGACATTAGGTCGTGTTTCTACAAAAATCTAAAGTACAATCACGTCTAAATGTCTTCCTGTTGTCTGGAGTCTCGCCGTTGACGCAAAACGACGATGAACTTTCGCGCTGGTATTTATTAACAGCTTTTACTGCCGACTTAACAAAGATTTATGAAAAGTTAAGACAAGACTTTCAATTTGATGTAGTCCGGCCGTACTTACGTATCTTAGCCTATGTGTACTTCTCATATTTCCGAGATATCCGCACTCAAGTTTCGCTTATTATTGAAAACAAAAACATTTTTGCGTCAAGTTGTTTTCCCTTATTTGACTATTTAACTCTTCAGCCCTACGTCCTACGAAAATGCTATGGCAAAGAAAGTTGTAGAGCTTAAAATTTTTCATAAGAATGAGTTATATTTTACGATTTTGTCTTCACCCGTTAAAACATTAGAGCAATTTGAACTTTATGTGTAAATTCAGAGATTTGGCAGAAAAATTAACTTCCGTTATTTGTATTATTCCACTGCTCTAACTTTATACAGGGTGTCCCTAAAAACCGTAGCGGGCTATACAGTATCGTATTGTATTCATTGAAATAAATAAAAAATGTTCAGTAAAATTTTTTTCGAATTCGGCTTAGTTTAGTCGCAATCCACAATTTTGTTTTTTTACTCATACTCACTGTAACTCCAGAAATAGATGAGATATCGAGTTCAAAATTGGAACAAGTATTTTGCATGTTAAGATTTACAAGTGTTACAAAAAATTTATTTTTATAATTTTCAAAATGGCAACCGTTACAAATTTCTAAGGTGGAATATCTTGGAAACCGTTAACTTTACAAAAAAAGTACAAGAGGCAAAATATTTTTAGTTTTTAACGACTGACAAATTTTTTTTTTTTTTCTTTGACATATCAAAGGATAACCGAGTTATCGACAACAAACTAAAACGTCATTTCTTGGTAATTGTCTACAACAACCAAAATTAGCATAAAACCATAGTTTAAAAAAAATGTTATTAGTTTTTTAATAAATAAGATAAAATCCATTGTTCTGAAATGCATTAAAAATTCAAATGCGGCTCTTAACAATTTCAAAATGGCGACTGATAATACGCTTCAATAATGCTAAGAAACCTATCAAATGCTAAAATTGTATCAAAATACAAACAATAAATTTCTACTAGGAACTTTCACATACTTTCTCACAAACATATTTAAATTAGTAAACAGATTCACTTTGACTTCATAATTGTAGGAGGGGTAGTAGAGGTGATATAAAGTAGGAGATTAACTAATAAATATTATTATGATTTTCGGGAATATGTTTAAAAAAAAGAACAGCTGATTTCAAATACATAACTATTACTGATAGAAGCAACAAGCTACTAGCGCAGACTGGAGTTAGAATGAATAGCGGTATGGGGAAAATCTCCAGTTTTCTTTCCCGGACTAGACCGGGAAAAAATTACTTTCAATATTCACAGCTGTAATTGAAAATTATTAGTTTAGGTACAGTGTGATGAAAACCATTTCGTATTATACAAACACAATATTACGATGATTTCAGTAAATCATATATGTTGTTTCAGTTAGTCGTTCAAATATAAAGAGTAAATTGTGACCACTATAATATTGAAGTAAACCAACAAACACAGAATACGCTGGAAGTAACGTATTCCAGCATTGTTAGATCAGGGCAAACATTCAGCTTACATTTACCATAACTGGAAGAACTTAACAATCTGCGATATCGTATTCTAAACAGGGACGAGTTGTTTGTTCGGCAAACAGTGCATTCGTTACTTTGTATAGTGGATGAAATCGCTTGAGCAAACTGTAAGTGTTCTTTTCTAAAGAACAGTAACATTCTGAAATGATTTGCGCAAAACACCTTAGTGGATTTATGTAAAACGACACAAAAATAATCCTATTACCAAACTTTGTTAAAAAATAAATAAATAAAACAAAGTATTGATTTGTATTATTACACTTTATTTTATAGCCATCAAATATAAGTAAGAAATACATATTAAGGCAGCTGTCTTGTCAACATGGTGACATCATCAGGATTAGCAAATTTAATATACAGTGTGATTCAAAACTACAGGGCAATATTTCGCGTTCTGAGCCAAGAATTTAAAATAAGACACATTTTTATATATGTCTCGAAGCGCTTTGTTCTCATGCTTTCGGTTTTTTTTTAATAAGAAGAAACAATATAAATAACAAGACTCCCAGTATCACGCATATTTAAGCAAAATTATCTAAATTGCATTATTTACAAACACACATTTTGATAACTATGTTTAATATTCCGACCTCCCTTAAAACAAGAATAAGCTTTAGTGATATCATATGAAGAAGGGTTTGGGTAGAAGTTAGACATAACGATTTTTTTTAAACTGAAAGTTATACAAATTTGAACAGAAGAAACATTTTAGGAATGTATATTTTAGAATAAGGTCTTTAAAATTTTTATTATTTATACTCTAAGATGGTATCACAGTTACCAATTTTCCAAATAGTTAGTTGAGACCCTAAAACATATAAACTCAATTTTCAAAATTCGCTCAAATCAAGTCACCGGTTAAGCTGCGTGATCGAATTATGTATTAATGAGTTTAAATCCAGTTTTTCTATCTGTAACTTGTCTACTTGAATATAAGAGAGTTTTAAGTAATGAATTCTTTAAACATGTTTCTACTATGTATTTAAAAAAAGGTTATTCAACTAAATTATCTTCTTTTATAAACTAATTTATTTATTAAAATTATTAATGTAAAACGAAATATTTATAGTTTATTTCAACCCCACCCTTGTTTCACAACGTAATTATGTTGTTTATGGTATCAATTTTAATATTTGTTTGCGTAGGTTTAAAAAATAATGGAATTAAAATTTCTTTTTAAAGTTTGACTGGCGGGGTTTATTACATTGTTTCAAGTAAGTTAGTTCCCTGCTACCCTCCGAACCTAAACCCAGTATAGAGGTGTTAAAGTTACTTACAGGAAAACTACAGAGGATCAAAAATGTTGTGAGATTATGATTCATGCGATGCACGATAATAATGTGCGTTAGGAGTTTTCACCTCCTATCTCTGGTCCTCGTCCACAAATGTACAATTTCTTCCGGCCATGGATATTCTTATTCATAAGGCGTTGAATGATATTATTACAGCGTTGATGTTATTGGGTGGCGGTGCGGTACCCTTAGTAAACTACACACTTGTTTTAGTTAAATGTTAACCAAAGTTTAGAACCAAGTCCATGATAATACAATAAGGTTTGGAAGGTAAACCTTAATGAGATAGATTCAAGGTTACTATAAAAGTAAAACGAAATAACAATAACAATAGTAACGTAACGGTTTGTAAAGTAACCGATGTGGAACTGTGACACATCGGCCGCTCCAGTTACTGTTCAAGGCCGTTAATCTGGTACCGTTTTTCCACAGACATCAGTCTTTTTGCGGAGAATAAACAATTCCTAATCTTCCTTCAGAGTAATGTTAAACGGAATCATTAAAGACGGAACTGCCATATATCACGAGATAATTATGTATTTCAATACGCCACAGTTCAAATAAGACTATTTGTTCCTGCCTAGTCATTCATTAGTCTTATAGACATAAATTAAGACCTTCAAGCAAAAAAAATGGGAAACTGAACTTCTTTCTTATCCTCTCGGTAAAGTCTCTCAAAGACAACTTATTTGGTGTTCGTCGACTAAAGCGCTCACTTCATTAAAGCTAAAGCTAAGTCGGGAGTCAGGTTCATAAAATAAGTACGTCAAAATGACGTATAAAAATAGACAATTACTTCAGTCCGTGCTGTTAACTACCGTGCGTGACATTTACATGGGATTGTAAAATAATAGAAAAACTTAATTTTACTAAGTAATATGATTTTAGCAAGAACAGAAAGCACTGTTGCAAAGCTTATCATAACAGTGTATTGGGCAATGTTTTACTAGAGAATTTTACTTCAAGAATTGGAACGTTATCTTGATTGTTTTATTGTTTATTAAATCGTTAATTATTCAACAGTTTAAGCCTATAGCAATATTGTATTATAAAAAGCACAAGTGTATCTCTTCAATTCGTTTCCCGTCGCATATATACATCTTGCTTTTGTACACATACAGTAGTCGCAAACGATACATTTATTTGACGGCGACAGTCTACACAGTTTGAATCTTTACGTCGACCGAACGTTCCACGACGAATGAAATGAAATTCCCGCTTAATAAATTTATTTGTATTAATTATAATTTGGAACATAGCCTACGTTTTGAATAAAACCTGTGACAAACAATAATATATGTTCAGAAGCTCAGATGACACTACGATGTTTAATACTTCACAGTATCTCGTTGGTTCGAATATGGATATTAAAGTTGGCTTTTTCATGTGCACTTACCGCTCTTCATTAAACATATGAGCCTGATTTAAGGATATTTAGCTGATAATTGAGAAACTGAACTTCAATACTATCCCATCGTTAAAGTCTTTATCGATCATTAAAGACAATTTCGTCTTATCAAAAAAGAATGTGTATTACTTGATAGAGATGATTACTACATTGAGTAACAGAAAAATCTTGTTTTCAGGTCGACCAGAATTATCTTAAAAAATATAAAACAAACAAAATTCTCTGGAAAAAATTTATAAGTTAAAGTTATGTATAAGTCTAAATCGTATAATATGTAATTTGTTCACGCGCTTACTATGTCTTCAGAAAACTAATGATTAGAAAAAAAACATACATTAATAGAAAGGCTGAAACCTGTTCGTTTCACAGGTACTAATACGTTTCCTGCTATGCTTTAAATAGTTGAATGACTTTGTTTACTATTCTTATTTGAATGTAAACATAATCCACGCGTTCTAATGTTTTCGTCGCGCTATCTAGAGTGTAACTAACGAACTATATAGTGTGAACAAGTGATAGTATACTTTTCCTTCAAGCATCCGTAACCTTTATTTACCCATTTCCAAGACATGAGATAGATTGGAACTTTTTCTATATAATATATTCCTTTCATTCTTCTATTACTTGAATTTTACGAAATTCTTATTTGAATCTCTCTCTCTCTCTCTCTTCCCCCTCCCTCTCTCTCTCTCCCTACCTCCCCTCTCTCTCTCCCTCCCTCTCCCTGTATCTCCCTCTACTGCATAACTCACCATTATATTTACACTCTATTATAATCAGTCTCTTCGTTATATTATCATATTTCGCAGTCTCCTTATATCAATTTCTCTCGTTATTCCATCATTCGGCACGTTTTTATCTCACTTCATTTCTCACTTTTTACCAGCTATTTTCGCATTTCTCTCCTTATCCTATGTCTTAAAACGTTTCGCTTTTCTCATGCGCTATCTCTCTTTATTCTGACTTATAAAACTTTTATCACGTCACCTGAAACCGTCGATATTTCCCCCATTATGTTCCAAACCCCGCCTTCTGAAACCTTCCTGTTTCTTAGAACAAAGCATTGTATCCCCATTTCTTTTTTATCTGTCTCTTATAAGTTCTCAATATTACCCATTTCTATCTGTCCCGTCTCCTGGAACCTGTCGATACTCTGTCTACTTCAGGTTGGCCGATGGACCCGGGACTACCTGAGGCCACCCCTCGCATCTGTCCGCTGCCTAGGCGATGAGTCACCTACTGGCTGTGTTTGTACACTTACTTAACAGAATAATAATTTAACATTTTTAAATGTATATTTGAAATTTACTAAAAATGTTATGAAAAATGATACCAAATAAGTGTTAAGTATTCATTGCCTAGACAGAGTATATATGTTTCCATTTCTCTCTTTATCCTGCCTCTTAGAACAAATCATTGTCTCCCCATTTCTCCCTT
>JAGFPH010000516.1:201217-239032 GCA_018207615.1 Philaenus spumarius
CCACTTTACAATAGTAAAATAGTAGTATCAGGGCGTTGCCTAATTATTCTACTACTATGGCTAAACATCGTTTAAATGTAAATCAATTTAAGATAGAAGATATATTGTTGAAAAAAGTAAAAAGAAGTAAAAACAATAGATGCGGGGAAAACTTATTCTATCAACAAATACCGTAAATTAATTGAAAATAATGAAAAAGGCCCTATACAAAATTCTGTATTAATGTAATACAAAATACATTGTTAGGTGTTCTTATTAGCTTAGTAATTAAACAAATGTTTTATTATTAATCTTTGCTCGCTTCGATCACCAACCATGTGGCGAAGCAAATGAAAACATATTATTGTATTCTATGATATTTTTACGGAAATGACGATTGATTAGGAGAGAGATTATTATTTTAAGATAGAATAGAGGTTATTGTTCAAGTTATACATAATAACCGAAATGTGATAGGCCTACCGTAAAGCAGTTTTCTAAACTGGTCAAATAGGCCTAGTAAATAATAAAGTTGGCACAATTTTAATAGTGATAGGTGTTTGAATTATGATAAAGTAGGCTTTTTCGTTGTTTGTGTTTGCTATTTCCTAACCTAAAAAACTGATGGTTGTGAAAAATAATTACCTGATTCTAAAATTGCACATTTTTTAGCTACGGTAATAAATCTAAATGCTTTCAAGAAACTGTGTTGGTTCAGTATGGCCTATCCTAAAATTGTCTTAAATTTATGATCCAAATCAGCTATTTCATTTGTAATTTGTAACAGCAGATGTTTGAATTATAATACAGTAAACCTTTATGGCGTCGAAATCAGTCGAAGTCAGTGAAGATGATGACTTTGTCGGGGTCGTTTGACAAATAAACGTATTTTTGTGATAATTGTGTTCTATATTTTTATTTTTACTTTTGGAAATGGTAATGAATGTAAATGCATTCAACAAACGTGTGTTTTAACAAAATAGGCCAAACCTAGAATTTTGTAGTTAAGCTTTTGATTCAAATCAGCTGTTTTATATGTTTTAGGTCGGAGATGAACCCCGTATATTGATAATTTTCAACCCTTAAAATCAATATTTTGAAAAATCCTTTCTTAGTAGTGCACCTTTTAAGAAGGTGGTATGAAGGGATCCTGAAAAGCTTTTAAGGCTCTAACTATCATAATTTTAGCTGTACGTTGATCATGAATCAGTCAGTTAATCAGTCAGTGCTTCTTTTTTGTATATCTACAGATGTTAGCCTAGTTAGACTAAATTTATGTATTTTGTTAAGGCCTCACTATTTAAAAACTAGTTCAAGCCACGCCCCCTTTTAGTTTGTTTATAAATAGGAATATTGATAGTTATTAACAGTTAGGTTATAGTTCGATTATTGTAGCTCGTGCATCACTAAAGATGGCGACATTGGCATTGAAACGCGTTGAGTGGCCTAACATTGTTACGAGATTTTGTGTTACAAGTTAGCCTATTTGCAATAAAGTAGGTTCGTTGTTAAAAGTAACTGTTTAATAATATCGAATACAAAATACATTTTAAGACTAAACTAAATTATTTCTTCAATTTAATCGTGGAACTACACCATAATAATACAAACTATAGCTTAATATCAGGCTATATCGTAACATGACATTCCCACTGGGGCGCGGCGTGGCTGTACAATGACGGACTACAGCAACGTAATTAAAGACCACAGTCAATAGAGATTTATGCTAAACAATTTTACAGCAAACCGATTGCGCTATGACTTGAGGAATAGTTTGTAGATGAAAATACCATCTTCAGAAACAATGATGTTTTTATTGTGGAATTGTTTACACTCATAGCGTAAAGACTAGCCAACGACGGATAAATTTTAGCCAACTTCTCAGCGGAAATATGAAATATAGGTTTTAAAGCTCATTATTTTTACGTTCAGAATCCATTTGAAAAAACTTTATCGGCCCTAACAATTCATTTATATGTATTTTTCTAAATAACGCTCCAAATAGTTTAAACGGTTATTATTTAAAATTAATATATAAAACTGGGCCCACCTTGCGTGTGGTTAAACTACATGCCATTAACTGTCATTTTACACATTTCCAAAATTTTAGCTTTGAAAAACTATTAAATTTCAGGTTTTTTTTGTTTGTTAATTTTCTTAAAGATTTTAAAATTTACAACAACTTTTCCATTGAAAGTGTAGTGTTTCATCAAATGATTTACAAAATATTAGCGAAAACCCAAAAAACATAAACAACCTATTGTTCACGGGTTTAGTTGTTTAAAAAATTCCACAATACAAAATCATTGTTTCCGAAGGTGGTACTTTAATCTACAAACTATTCCTCAAGTCATAGCGCAATCGGTTTCCTGTTTAATTTTTAAGCAAAAACTTAATTTGTTTGCTCTAATGACTGGTATATTACATTTGCCCACATTCTGAAATAAACAGTTGCTCGTGTAGTGGTTCAACAAAAAATTGCGACTTCTGGTGGTAAATGATTATAACCTATAAAAAATATAATGAAAAAGTTTAATTCAAATTAAGTTTGAATCGCATGTAAGGAGATTTTGTGGGTTGCTGGAAAATATAATATCAAAATGTAACGCACGTACCAGAATGAAGGCTGCTATCAAAATAATGGAAAATCGAAGACATCCAGAATGTTTACAACCCCTAGTTGAAAACGAATATGAGGTGAGAAAAACTAAAGTAATTTCCAACTGTGTTCAAAATTGGAAGTACGTTACAGAAAATGGGTTAATTGCTTTATACAAATCATTTCTTCTTCTTTTTATAGCGATGAATTAACTATTACAAACAACAAAGTCGAATGACTGTCTATGGTTGATAAACTGTCCACTATTATACACATGCCTGTTTGACATCCATGCACATATTTGTAGACTTTCTTCTTTCGTGTGCATCGTCGAGGAAAGAAAAGTGAGAAAGAAAGTGTTAAGTACAATGCTTCTTTTATACCAGTTTACACGACCTTTATATTGGTAGTATTGCATGAGAATGTCGTTGATTGATTGAAATTAATATAGCTTTAAAATTGAGGTAATGTTTCTTATTTTCAGCTTTTAGCACTTAGACCTCTATTGGTTACTTTAGAAGGTAGGCCAACTGTTACCTGATTCTAAATTAGTCGATGTTAAGGTAGGTTCATTGTTCAAACCATAACAAATATGGTTACAAATTCAGTTTTGAATGGTGGTATGCAAGCCATTTTGTTGCGTTTTCAAGAATTTTTTTTATTCTTGCAAATATAGTTATTATATTAAAATCCAAAAGTTTTTTTTTTTATATATATGCGGAAAACCTGGATGGTTATCATCGCCTGGAAAATCCAAAACTGTCCCATAGTTATATTGTAGGACAAGGTCCAAAGAATTCATACATGGAATTAACACATTTTTTGCATGTAAAATGTTTAAAGTTTTGGAAGTTTAAAGTGCTCAGGAAGCACAAAATGTTCAATAACGGAAGCAAAAATCCGACTTTAAGCCTACGTAAAAACTAGTAAAACATAATTGTAATTTTTGTAAGTATACAAAAGTTTTGTAATTTAATTCTAATTAGAATTGTAAAAACGTACATAATGATTTCAAAAAAATATAGAAAACCCAGTTTTTATGTACTTACTACAAGACCCCTACTTGGACAATGGCGTACCGGAATCTGAGATCGTCTCAGATCATATCAACATATAAAATCTAAATCAATTTTACTAAACACTAAAAGAAACTTCAGAGTTTTCTCTTCACAACAATGTAAATATCATTATACATATACATCGATTTATAATAGATATATCGATTGCAAAATAAGCTTATTCATTGGTTGAAAACTGTAAAAAAAATACAATAATAATAACTAAGAAACTATAAGCGTGATGAAAGATTTGAAGGCAGTGGTATCCCTGACATCTAGAGGTATCCAAATCTGTCAAAAGTTATGTGCTTCAAGTGAAAAATGTTAGTTATTTCCTTGTACTTTCTCGCGCGGCATCAGCTGATTTAGACAACTACAATTTTAAATCGACGATTACATATCGATGGCTAAAAGCACAATCATTGTATGTCCACTTTTTGGCCAAAATGAGATATTTATAACATTGTAAAGGTGGAGGATAGCTCTTTCTTCCTGCACAAACATTGTATGTCCCTTCCAAATAATAATAATTGTGGAGCAGTTTTTAAAAAAATATTGATTTTGAACAAGACATCATTTGCTTGTGCACACTTATTGTATGTCCAGAAAGTATTGTATGTCCTCAGTTTTCACAGACATCACTTGTCTAAGCTGAATGTTTGTGTGCACACTTATTGTATGTCAGAACTTACAACATATGAACACATTAAGACTATAAAAAATAGCCAATTGCATTATATGCACATGCAGTATGTCCACAAGTCACTTAAACTACTTGTGCACAAATATAGTATGTCCCTTATTGTAAATCATTTCATTAAAGTTGGAAGAACTAATACAAATTAGCTTGAAAATGTTATTGTTGTTTAATAAAATATTATCTACTGCATATATTTATAAGCCTGTTGAGTATTTAGAGAGTTTTGGAAATTTTTCCTGCAAGTTAGAAACCTTCTTTTTGCGTTTTTCGAAAGTTGACATAAATGGACATACAATTATTGTGCTTTTAACCATCGATATGTAAATATACGTTTAAGGATATATATTTGTCAATTCAAGAATTAAAGTTTAAAGCATTTGCTTTCCAAGGGTTTCTCTTGTATTCAGATTGGATGGTTTTTATTGGGTGAAATATTTTAAACAAGTTAAGTTGTCTGGGACTACTCAATTGAGTCCTCTGCAATTCTGGCAACGCACAGAGACCATTCAAACGGAGAGGTCTGCCACATTAATGGTTAAGGTGGAAACGAATAAACAATAACTTTAAATACACTCAGAACATTCTAACGTACACAAGCATGTCAATAGTTGTTCTCCCTGGCTACGCTAGTATAGCTGGCATAAGATGACAAATCATATCTACAACGAAAGGAAATAAATGTCTTTTACGTAGAATAAAATCGAACGGAAAGCAGGTGATTTCGACTTTTTGGTTACATTTCAGCTGAATTTCTTCGTGAATATTTACTTACATGAATACAAAATTGTATACACAATATTTAAAGAAACTATTACTTCCATTACTTAAATAAATTTTACAAGTTACCAAAGTTAATGTTTTTCAGCCAAGATTCGTCACCAAATGTATGCAATTTACCTGGAACAAAGATAAACAGCTTTAAAAAATTATTATTAATTAGGCTATTATTATTAATAATTCTAATGAGATAAACTGGTTATCATTGCACACGAAGGAAACTGAGCTTCTAAACGTAGCATATACAATTAAACTAAACAAAACATACCGGCAATAAAAATTGTTTACGGAAATAAATTATGGTAAAACTTAACAATCAACAATCACAACTATTATCATTCTCCCAAAGAAAACATCTACTTACCGGGCTTGTAACGCAATATACTATTAATGTAAGCAAGGTGTATATAAATATGTACATTTTGTTTAGGTGAGAAAGAAGTAATTTGTTTTTTTTTAGGCGCTGTAAGTAGTAATGTGTATGTTTTGTTTAGGTGTTGTAAGTCGTAATATGTATGTTTTGTTTAGGTGTTGTGTATGTATTGTTTAGGCGTTACATGGTCGGTTTTTTTAAAATTAAAAACATTAAATAACACTAAGTATCGAGCAAATATTCAGTCCACTATAATCCATCGCTTAGAAAAATTATTTTTTGTTAAAAAATCAAAACTTCCGCTTGATCTAAATGCGATAATTTTCTTGGTTTTGAGGAGGGGTAGACCTGGGCGGGTTTTGAAACACCAGGTATTATTTATACACACTGTGTCACGCAATTTTCCACGAAACTTCAGATTTTCAATTAAAAATCACACTTTCAAAAGTTTACCCGTTCTACAACTTACTATAAAACCAGCCCGCAGTATTCAGGCCTACCTCAAGGCGAGTACCTCACTGGCTGGCCTTGTTATGTGGATGGACCAGTTATTCTGTTGCCCGACCTTAAAAGTTTTTTCGGTCTAATGTTCCCTTCCAATAATTTGTTTCAAAATAATATCAAAGGCGTTTAAAGAAGAAGACCGTGATAATCTGCGAATGCGCCATATACTTCGGTAGGTAAATAGCTTTCTGATTAAAAATACTGTCCATATTTCTGGTCGACGACACAGAATAATTGGTTTATCCACTATCAAAAATATCTTTAAAAAAATGTTTAGGTTTTGTTTCTGTTTAAAACACTATTTACAATATTATTATTTTTTTAAATGTCCGAGAGTCCCCAGTTTCTTTCACAGCCATTAATCTTTTTCATTTTCCAATTTGAGTTGTGATTTCATGCGGAGTTTTACAGCATAGTTAAATTTATAAAACCATACAAATGACTAAAAAAAATCATAGATATTGAAAACTACGAAAACAATTAATTTTAATATTAACGAGACAAAATAGTAGTATTTTTAAAAAAATGTTCTATGGCGCAAATCATAACCGAACTTTAAACAAAAACCGAAAAAACATTTAGGTTCTATGCTAAACTTGTGCACTTTCGACAAGTATCAAGAAGAAATTTGTACTTCCTTGTCTACAAAGTGATTTTTTTTTTTTTAATTTCAAACGGTCCAATCACCCAAGATAGTGGATAGTTTAAGATATAGTTTAATGTTTGTTGGCCTAAGTTGTTTTTTAACCAGTCAGGAATGAAGTAAAGAGAAAGGATTGTAAAAATACATACGTTTTCAACGAGTTCAATGAGTTCAAATACGATCATAATATAGCATACATTAGTTTTATAACTCATATACAAAAACAACCAACATCCAGGCATTATAAGAAGTTGGTTTTGACTGAATTTGTAAACTTGTAAACATAACGCCAAGGTATAATCTAGGCTAGGATTTGTTAAAGTATTACAGATGATGAGCGAAATTAGCTGTTATATGTATGAAACGAAAGTTATTGTTGACACCTTCTCAATAACGTTGCACATGTCTTTAAAATTACTATTTTGTTACTCACGGACGTACACTCACTTTTATAGAATTACCATAATTAAGTTTAGGGCCTATATGATTCAGGTTCACAGCCAACTATTTAGGATATTGGTGTACTCACGAAGGCGCTGAATATCTGCCTAAGTGTACAGAGTATATTAGTCGAATTTGTTTGCACCTTAACATCCAGTACGCGCTGCTTCATTACGATTTGCGAATTTGCATCCCCACCGTCGGCCTCGGATCAGAAGCTACCACACGTGGTTTTGAACCAGGTACATTTATGGTATTTTATGTTTTGATCGATTTTGGGGGTACCAGACGGGTTATAAGGTCGTGTAAAAAAATTAAATGTGCAGAATAACCACCTATATATATTTTAGATAAATATCACACAAAGTTTCATTCTATTGCGAAAAGTCCAAAAAAAATATTTACTTTCTGTCAATAAAACATGCTTCCGGTCGTTGGATTTTTTTTCTAACGAAATCATCCAAGCGTCTTAGAAAACCAACGTGTGTACCAAATTTGGACGTTAAATACTGCCGAACAAATACATACATGTATATACTGTATCTATCCATCTATATATATAATCCAAATACCACTCACTCACTCATCACGAAATCTAAAAAACCACCGGACGGATTGGAATGAAATTTGGTATGTAGCTTCCTCTAGGGCCGTCGGTAGGTGCTCGCTAAGAAAGGTTTTCAAAAAATTCGAAATTTTAGGGGGCGTTTGGGGGGGTCAAATTTACTACAAAAACATAAATTTAACTTTGATTTGTCTATTCGTGCAAAGCTGGATCGGGCCAGCTAGTGTAATATGTACAGTATATTATAATGTTTAATTACAACACAAAATGTATTCTGGTGACTATGTGTTCATTGACCACTCCCGACCTTAGTCTCGCCATAAGATTCACTGCAATAGCTCATTCTTCCTATGAAAATTCGATAACTATAAGTAGCTGCATACATCATTTTAAACTGAAACTTACTTTTCAAAGACTCATTACGTTTGAAAATAGAGGGGAACGAGGTTTTATCAAATTTTCGGAAATATCTTGAAAACTATATTCTCATACAAGGTGTCTCAAACAAGTTACGGACGAAAGGCTACGGATGATGAAACGAAATTATTCCCAACTAAATCCACCCCCAAGGAACAACGTAAAATGATGTTAAACCTTTTCCGGATACAGAGTGTTCACAAAACTGAGGGCCACTAGTTCAAATTTTGGAATTTTCACATTTAAACATATGTCAAGTTGTACTTTTTTTAAACCTTATCATAGACAAATATTTTGGAGAAAACAAAACTCAGTTATCTGTATCCATTTCAAAATGGTGGCCATTTGTTGTGATTAAAATCTATATTTTTTTATTATTTTTTTTTATCAATGCACATACCCTTTACTTTTTATGAAATTAGCTTTACTACAATATGCGATATGAAAACGTTTTTTCAAAACAAATATTTCAAAATATAATTTTTTTTTAATTTGTAAATGCCGTTTGTTAAAACATTTCAAATAGCAACATATGTCAAGTAGCACATAACTTTCAAGGTCTTGTAATTCCTAACAATTTTCCAAATTTAGACTTACTTCGTATCTCTTTTAATTTGTTTGTAATTAACAAGCAACATAATTTCCCCAAATCGAATGCATGTTATTTTATTCACATAAATACATTACTATGAGAAAATAGTGCTCTACAAAAATGTTCCCTGATGTTTATAGCACAGTTTTAACTTATACACTAATTGATTCAAAATGATAACGCAATAGTATTGCTATGAAAACAAGAGTCTAATTGAACACCTAGTTTAGACATAAGTTTATCGGTTGTTTTGAGCTATAGTGTATAAATAAATCCAGACCTAACACAGTAATCATATCTGTAGACGGATGTTGACATAACAACATTTCTGACAACCCATCAAAACAACAGATTAATAGTACAGAAAAGCACAGATATAATTGTATTGTTAGTAAGCCATTGTTTTCAAATAGCAATTATTCAGATGATTTTTGCGGTTTTATCTACATTGTATATGGAATTAAATAAACAAGATACAATCTGCTTGCAGGGTAAATTAATAATTACATCCAAATATGTTACTTATGGATGCAATCAAATTTTGTCGTTGTATCGCGTTGAACTGAATATCTAATCATACCTTGCATAGTAAGAAAGAAAAAACAACAAACAATCGGTGCTCTACAAGATGTCGGACGAAGGCAGTGATGGGCAAAATATGGCCCGCGGGCCGGAGGTGGCCTCAGGAATGGTATTATCCGGCTGGTGACAGAGTTCTGAGTAAAAGCTTACCTACACACATTATTTACTATTTTCACAGGTTAGAACAATGCTCAGATTTCAACCATTAAAGGGGGTGTCAAAAAGATTATGCGTTTTTCAATAAGTCCTATAGACTGTGAAAGAACCCATAACAATTTATGTAAAATTACGTTTGATGAGACAACAAATATGATGGCGAAAAAATATACAGATGTAGCCTACACTACTATACCAAAATAAGGTGGCTCAGTTCAGGTTTATGAGCTAACTTTTTTTATTTTTTAGATAATAGAGGAAATTCTACTTGTTCATGCGAGAAAATAGATGTTTTAAAGGCTGTGAAATTTTGGAAAATACTGCATTTCCTTTGGACTTTGTATTTTGCAAAGATCTTCTGTGTCATATGAACAACTTGAATTTTAAGCTGCATGTAAGAAATCAATTTACTTACTATACTTGGGATCATCTTAAAGAGTTAAAAATGAAACTATTTGTAAAAGAGTTAGCTAAGAAAGACTTACCGAGGCTAAAACAATAATCTCAGGGTGGAAGAGAAACTTGTGATCAATGAGAAAAGCGTGACGAGACTCCATGACGCATTTTTCAAGACTTCGAAACTATTGAACAAGACTTAAATATTTTCAGTATTTCATTTAATTTGGACTGCGAAACAGTGAGAACGGAATTTCAGCTTGAACTGAGTTACAGGGTGAAGCTAAGTTGAAGCAGTTGGTTCATAACGTCACAAAATTTGAATTTTACAAGTACTGTAGTTATCGAAATCAAGTTTCTTAAATTTCAGATCCAATGCCCAGACGGTAACTGCTATGTTTGCATCATCCTATGGCTGTGAACAAGAGTTTTCTAAAATGAAACTTCGAAAAATTAGTGAATGAAACAGATTGACAGATGACCTCTTAGCCTCATTAGAATCAGCTCATCACAGTTGCAACTCAATTTTGAGTCGTTTTTAGAACCGCAGTCGCAGTTCCATTATCGCACAGTCCTTCGTGCTCTTTCAATCATTTATTGAGTTCGGTAATCAATTGTCAAAATTGTAAAAATAATGTATCTATGTATTTATTTTTAATAAACTTGGCTTAACTAGACAGTTTCCTTTTTCCTTTGTCCCTCTTCTATAAAAGTTTGCTAATCGATGGACTAAGGGGTGTGCATTACCACAATACTAAATGCATCTATACAATGTGTGATATGAACCTTGAGAAGGTTGTCTGTGTGCTATTGCATTAGTACAACGTTAGTCCCGATTATCACACTTAAGTAAGCAACGTATCTGCGCTGACCAGTTTCAAAATAATAAAATTCGATTTAATACAGCCTGTAGGCTTTATCTTACACTAAAGAACAATTTGATAATTTGCCAAACAATATACTTACATCCCCGGAAGAACACTTTACAAATTAACAATTTTGTGTTATTGTGCCAATATAAATTATACTTGTTGACATTATACGTAAAACTATATCGCGAGCGGAGCGAACGGGGGTGTAGTCGTGCGAAGCACGATAGGGTATCTCCTTGATATGAAATTTAAAAAAATGTTTTACAAGAACATCTGAGAAACATGGCAACGTAGCTTGTAGGCCTACACAATCTGTCCGGTTGAACCTACGCTTACACTTCCTTCCTGTGGCTGAATAACCTAATTTTCTCTTGCATCTTTGAAGCCATTTTACTGTAGTAAAAGAGCGTCTGGAAATTACAAAAGCTTTTAAACGAGAGCTTTTCATTAAACGTATACAAATAATAACAATTATATCACTCAGCTAAACCGCTGACTTTAGTTGAGCGAATTTACAAATTAAATTTATTATGATTTAGTGTTTCTGCCAACTATTTAGGAAATTGGTCGACTCATGAAGGGTGCTAAATAGCTGCCTGCGTGTGCCAAATGTAGTCTATTAGTAGGATTTGGTTGTACATCAACCTCCAACCCCGATTGCGTCGGACAAACTCGCTTCCCAGCCGTCGCGTCGGTCTCGGATCAGAAGCTCCCACAGTGGTAAAATTCCCCACGACGACGGGAACCGGCAACCAGACGGGTAAGGTCGTGTAAAACAGAAAACTGTGCAGAATAATCTCCTACTATATTGTTTTACATAAAATCAAAAAAAGGTTTATGTTTAGTACGAAAAGTCTCAAAAGATTGTTACTTCCTGTCAAAAAATGTACTTCGGGTTGTTGAATTTGTTTAATGAACTCGTAAGAACGATTTAGAACACTAACCTGTGTAGGCTACCAAATCGGACGTAAAATGCGGCCGTTAGAGCGCGAACACACATATATATACGCCATTTTTAATGACACCCCAAAACGTGTTCTGAGGACTGTGATCAGTGCTCATTGACCACTCCCAACCTTAGATCTCTCCATAAGAGTCACTGCAATAGATCATCTTTCCTATCGAAATCCGTTAACAATTATTATTTAAACTATCCTCTGCCTTATGACTACTGTATTACACTCTCGCTTTTGATTACACGGACAAAGGATGAAAGAACATGAACACCTTTCATATATCACGTGCAAGTTCACTCTGAAGTATAAAATTTGCTACGTATGTTCTTGTATTTTATAAAAGTTTAAGAGACATTGTCCTTTTTTTTATTTTAACGTTTAGTAAAACAGTTCTATGATAATCACTGTGTTATGTAAATTTATGAACAACTTTTCCTTAAATTCTTTACAAGTGGTAAATAATTTGATACATTTACAAATATAAATTCAAAGTTAAAATTCTTAAAATTGGCTAGTGTTTTATAAGCACAACTATCATTGACTTTGAGACAAAAATTAGCTGCGGAGCAAGGTATAATAATTTAGAAGTAGAGACAATATAAATTGACAAAATTTTCTAGTGAAAAAGGCGATTGTATTCCCGAACTAAGGTTATCCGTGATATTAAAAAAAGAAATTATCCGTCTATGGACCTTAAGAAGTTTAAATTTGTGAGACAAAAACACGGAAATTAAAATTATAGGGTTTTCTGTACTATTAGGACGAATAGTAGGGTTAGAATTATTGATATTGACTAAATAAGTCATTTCAACTGCAAAAACAACAAAAACCAGTAAATTCTACTAGGATGAACACGAAGCAGAGGACATTGTTAGTTTAAAGATAGATAATTTTGTCTAGTTTTAAGAATAATTACTTTTGGGTGTTAAAATAGCGCATTTTTTATGTAAAAATAAATACAACTTTAATTTTATTATTAGTTATTTGCAATCATTTGTGTGTTAAAATCAATATACGACGCTTCGGCAATATGAATCAACTCCCGTTATAAAAAGACTAAAAACTAAGGTAACGGAAACCTAGAGAGTTAGGCCTACTTTAAAGAAAACAATGTACAACTAAAATATACCACTGCTCTTAAACATCTACGTAGAACATTTCAGAGCTGAAACTGATAAGTAAAAAAAAAAAAACACAAACACACTCCTGACGGCAAAACGCGTTCTCAGACCGAGGTCAGAACGACAACTGTTGTTCGGCAGTTGATTCATATTCCCGAAAAGACGTGTATTGATTTTAACACACAGGTTATGGGAAATTTTGAAATAATAAATTGCACAGTCATCATTAATAAATGATAACTTCAAACAGAGAACCTTTACATTATTAGTGAATTTTCATGGGAAAGATGATCTCTGCGGCGACTCTTATGGTGAGACGTAAGGTCGGGAGTGATCAATGAGCATCGATCATGCTCCCCAGAATCCGTTTTGGGGTATCATTAAAAATTGTGTATTTATATTTACCTGTTCGTACTCTAACGGCCTTATTTTATGTCTGATTTGGTTCAAATTTGGTACATTTATTGATTCGTTAGCTAAAAAATCTAACAATCGGAAGTACTTTTTTGACTGGAAGTAAACTTTTTTTTGAGATTTTAGTACTGTAATAAAACTTTTTAGGTTTTATCTAACAAAATAAATATAGCTGATTATTCTGTACATTTTTCTTTCTTACACGTCTAGCCCGACTAGTTCCCCCAAAATCGATCAAAACGTAAAACACCATAAACGTATACGGTTCAAAACCACGTGGGAGCAGCTTCTGATCCGAGGCCGACGGCCGAGATAAGCGGGTTTGTCCTCTGCGAGCGAAGCTAAGCAGTCTGTAACCCGAGGCCACAAAGTCGAGTTGAGAACTCGCAAAGCTAGTTTTTCCGCTACGAGCAGAACGATTAGCTCGTGAGCCGGGGTTGAAGGCTGAGATGCAAATATGTTCAACTAATAGACTACATTTCATACACGTAGGCAGTCCTTTCGACCAGAAGAATAGGTCTACAGTTTAAGGTATTACATCTTCTGCTAGACCACCTTAGGTGCTCTCTTATTCTTAGTTCATATAACTGAAAATATGAACTGATTCAACTACAAAAATCATTTTATCCTTGCAAATTTTTCTCCATATAAACCATCGGACATATTGATTAAATCTATCATCATTGTTACACTGTTGAATTTGTTCTTTCTTGACTCTTTTTACCCGAATGACTTGTTTTGTTGAAGTTTTTGTATTTTATTGTTTATAAACAATACTTACGTATAATGATAGGCATTCCAAGCAAAGCGTCACGGATTGTTTCTACACAGTAAAGGCCAAATAATAGTATACTATTAACCCTGACTATCGGAAGAATCGATTGCGCAAGTTCAGATTTTCTTGTTCACGAGTCGATTTAATTGATTTGATAAGTCTAAGAAACAAACACCTTTGCTACATCACAGCGTACATTGCAATGTTGGTTCTTCGAAATAATTGAGCAAGGGCGATTCATTTAAACCATTACACAATTACAACTGCTTGAATTATTTTCAGAAAGTATTTATTTGAAATTTTTTCTAGCTGGATTTAAGAAATTCGGCACTAAGCGGTCTTCCAGTTTGCTTCAGTTGAGACATAATGAACTGGGACGAGCAGGTTCGAACCTATTACAGAGTGCGGCTTTTAGTACGCTACAGAAACGCAAAGACGTTAAGAAAAACAGAAGCACAATGCTCCCCAATTTACTTATATTTCCGTTTTCTACATTAAATTATAACAAATTTAGAATATGATTTAACTTTATTTGATTTATAAACCCTCTTTTTTTTATGATAACAACAATAATCCCGAAAGCTAACTGACAGTGATGCCAGATCTATCAACATTAAGCACAAAAGTTTACCGTGTTGCCAGATCTGTAAACATTACTCTCGAAAGCTTTTTAGATGTGTTGCCAGGTCTATCAACATTAATTACGAAAAGTAACTGACAGTGTTGTCGGATCTATCAACACTATATTTGAGAGCTAACGGACAGTGTTGCCAGATTTAACAAGATTAGTTACGAAAGCTAACTGAAATTGTTCCCAGATTTATCAAAATTATTTATAAGAAGCGTTGCCAGTGCCAGGAAAATCAACACTGTAGCCAGATTTATAAACATTAACCATGAAAAGTAACTGACAGTGTTGGCAGAGTTATCAACATTATTCATGCGAGCTAACCGACAGTGTTGTCAGATCTAATATCACTGTTACCAGATCTATAAACATTAATTACGAAAACTGAATGACAAGTTGCTAGATAAAAAATTTAATGTTTTCTTGCGTAATGTATTGCAAATAATACGAAACTGTTATTACTCTGTCATTTAGAAAAAGAAGAAAAGTTTGTACGTGTGTTTTTAATTGTTTATCCAATATAATCGTTTAAAATAAAACTATAGAATCACTAGTTTTCTGTCTCTTACCGTCGATTTTATACGAAACGAATAAATATATCACTATGGCAACGGGCTTTATACATTTTTATTTCGCGCCCCTTTATTGCATCATAAAATAGCCCTACTACTTCCCCCAACTAATATAAGATAGAATAATAGACGGGAAAACGCGTAAATTCAAATTCGATTAACAACAATGGCTGACTTTTTGATTATATTTTAAATAAAAATGTACGCCTCAGAAATTATTTATTTCCGTTGAGGTTAGTCATCTGGCCAGCATAATTGTGTTCGTGTAAAGTACGTCTGTAATATTTAGTTTGTGGATAATTTGACTTGTTTGACACCCAATGGTTTGTTATTGTGAGTACTGAGTAGTGTGTTTGTTGATTTAAATTGCCTTAAATTGTTATATGACTTGAAAGTGGATGATGAGAACCTCCGAATCCGTATTAACAAAATGATTAGGTACAGAACTGCCGATTAGAGATTTAACGTATGCAACTTAGTTACAGTATTGTTTTACGAGTTGGATTTTACGATAATCATTTTAATTTAAAAATACAAATTTCACCTTTCAAAATATTTATTACTATTTTTTTTTTTTTTTTTTGAGAATATGTTTAATTAAAAATATAAATTTGAAATAAAAGTGTAAACTACATATTTCTCGTCCATTTAATTGCGTCCTTCCGTGCAAGTTAAGTCACCCAACAGTTTAGGAACCACTGAACTATGGAATAGTTGCTTATAAAGCATGAGTTATGCTAAAGTTGTCCAATTTATGGTTTCGAGAAGTTTCCAGGAGGCAATGCTATATTAAACATTACATGTAGGACATAAGGTCGTAAACTGTTTTCAACTGACACAATCAGATGGGCTATTTATCTTTGTCACTTATTAGGATAGCCAAACTAGATAATTAAGAGAACAATTTCTATTTAAAATTAAGAGTTGTTTCTGTCGGGTTAGGTTTTATCATAGAATATTAATTATCCGTGGGTAGCCCTACAAACATCGACATGCTAAATCTTCACGAGAAAGCCTCGGGCTACATGGTTTACTATAAAAGGAGAAGAAAAGACAAGAGAGTCTTAATAAAGGTATCTAATAAAGGACATAAGAATAATAAAGTATAGAAATAAAACAAGGTTAAATAATATTCTCGTACGTCCATTACTATTGAAAGTAGTTGGAAATATAACTAAATTAAGGGGCTGGGAACTCGATGCGATACGGAAACTCGTTGAGTCTAGTTTTTGTTCATATAAGTCAAACATTTTATGGTTAAGTGATTTAAAAAATGTTTCGCAAAACATACATACATGACAAATATTATAACCAAAAATAGTGCTATAAAATGTCTGAACTTTGACGATTAAGACTAATTTGCAACCGTCCTTTATAATTTGTAATGCTTATATTATACTAGTTTTGTTTATGTACTTGCAAACCTAACGAGATTTTTGTTTGGATGTTAAAAAAATAAAATGTTTGGTAGAAACTTATTGTACATCTGCTTACAACACACACTCGCATATGTAGCCTAATAAGTGTAGCGTTATGAATCTTAAGGCTCTTCTTTACCTTGAAGAAAACTCCCAAGTGTACAGTATGATTTCAATGCAAAAGGCCCGACTCAAGTCGCAAAATCGTTGAAACATGCATTCGTAATACCGTGTTTCGGATTCTATTTATAAATTAATAATCTGGGAAACTACTTTAAGTTATAAAGAAGGCTTTATATTTTTTACGTGTTACCTTAAAATATGGAAATTATTGCTTAAAACGCCCAAAAAATGCGTTAAAAATATCGGTTTTAACTCATTTAAACTGTTGATAAAAGGAGTTGCCGACGATTTCTTTCAATTATGATATATAAGACAAAAGCACAAAGCCTTTAAGAACAATTTAAGATTTTTCACAACTTTTTAGGTTGAAAAACGGCGTCCGAAAAACGGTAATACGAAGTGCATATTTTTGGTGTTTTACGCAAGGTATAGAAGACCCTTAACATATCCAAAAACCTACAAAAAAAAAGCTCTTAAGTGTTCCATACTTTTTCGGGACAATTTTGTTGACCTTATTCTGCCCTACTTGAAAATAAATGTGTATAATTAATTGTTTACATTAATTTGTATATTTTTGAGTTTAATATACTTTTAAAAGTATAAACGTATATTATATAGTTTAGCGTTGGTTCTGTCAAAAAACATTACATGGTATAAAATAAAATAAACAATTCAACACGCATTGCGTCATTATCAGAAACAAATGTAAATATATCTATTTATTTATTTCTGTTTTCAAATAAATATAATTTGGTTTAGCTACGTCGCAAGTATATTATAATAATTAATAATTTTACAGCAAACTACATATTCATTAAAATGGTATCTCAAAAATAAATAAATAAAGATATTTATATTTTTTCTGCTAACGACGCAATGCGTGTTGGATTGTTTAGTTTATTTTATTTCATGTAATATTTTTTGTCAGAACCAACGCTAAACTATATATACGTTTAGACTTTCAAAAGGATATTAAACTAAAAAGTATACAAATTAATGTAAATAATTAATTAAACACATTTATTTTCAAGTAGGGCAGTATAAGGTCAACAAACCTCAACCCACTGAGGTTACAAAAAGAACTCATCCACCTAACAAACACTCCTCAACAACAAAATACTCTCATTTAAACTTTTTTTTTGCCAAATACTTTTAGAGATTCTGGAATCCTGTTGACATCTAAATTCTCCATTTTTTGAGTCAATATTTTGAGACGTATTGAGTGATAAAATTTTCAAATTCATAAAAACATCCTTCCATGACTGACTTTTTTGAAAGGCAAACAACCTTTTATAAGCTGTTTATTTTAATTTCTTAAAAAAAAATCTCGTAGTTTAAATAATATGTTTCACTATAAGTACCTATTTCAACATACAAGTGTTACAGTATTTGAAGAAATACTGGTGCTACTTTAGTGAATCTTTTCCACTATTGAGATCAACTATGAAGGAAACGAAATTTTGAAACAAACTTGCCTCACTTTATTGAATGGGCGAGGTGCGGGACGATCACTTCAATTATTACCAACTCACACTAGAACCTTTTTACTTTAATAATGTTTTAGTAATTTGTTTTAAAAAGACTTCATGTTAAATCTACATTAGAAACAACCACGCGAAGTTAGAATAGTTAGAACGCAGCTGAACCTCTGACTTGAATTGTGTGAATTTCCAAAATAAATGTTGTATGTTTTATTGTTTCCTGTTGTTGGATTTTTCAGCTAACTAACTAGTATCGTTTAAAGGAAGCAAAAAACCAACGTGTGTACCAAATTTGGAATAATAGGATGTAAAATGCGGCAGAGTGCGGACACCACATATATATACATATATAGATATAAAATGTTTGAATAACAAGGTAAAACGGGTTATGGGGAACATGATCGGTGTTTATTAACCACTCCCGATCTTTACTTCTCACCATAAGAGCCACTGAGTCTTTCCTGTGTAAATTGTCTAATAACTAAATTTTCAAGATTAGCACGACTATAAACCACATACGTATTTCCCTGTTGGTGGATAGAAATCCTAGACCCTGTTATTCTATAGCTTATCAATAGTATTACAATCACATCTCATTGTGGTGTAGTTAACGATGTTGATAAGATTGTGTACAAGAAAGAAGTAGTTAAACCACACTATGACGACTACTGTAAAATACTTAGATTAACTTAATATGTGTTCCATTTGATCAAAATAACAAGTGCAACCTAAACATTCATTTATGTAGAAAAATTATTATTGGAAATGTATTTATCAGAGACTGCTCAATACGGTCGCGTTTGCACCATCATGAGAAAAAACTAAGAATTTGTTAATAATTGTATTACGTGTATTGTACTTTTGTGTGTTTTTTTTCCTTAGGACGCGTTTTATATAGAGTCGAAACGATCTTTTGGGAACCTTTTATAAAGCAACAAACCAATATTTATTGAATAACAATAAGTGTTAAAACGAACTTTAGTGCACCTTTTATAAAATGTCAAACTAATATTAGGGAACCTTTTCAAAACAAACATTACGGCACCTTGTATAAATTAAATTGTCAAACCGAAATTTAGGAAACATTTTTTAGAGTGTGAAAACTTGCTTTAGGGCACCTTTTATAAAGTGTCAAACTGGAGTTTAGGGAACCTTATAAAATGTTAACACTAACTTTAGGGTACCTATGATAAAGTGCCAGAACTAACTTTAGGGAACCTTTTGGAGTGAAAACTTCTTTAGTCGCACCAAGCAAATTTTGAATAAAGTAAAATATACGAACTAACTATGCGCGAGACGCTTTGCGTTTTTGATTTCGTCTTCTTCATTGATTTTCATTCTCACTAATATAAACCAGAACTGTAATGTAATAACTGATCGTTTAAAATGGAGAAATCGACGAAATAAAACAGGCAGTGGTAAATTCAGCCTTAAACTCAATTGGTTTAGTCACGTCACACTGCCGATGAAATATACATTGTGCTTCCACACGTACAACTTTATGATTCGTTTTTATGTCAAGTTTAGGAGCATTTTCTTCCTACCAGATGATTTCCTCGACCATCTGGTTTTCCCAGTAAATCAAATACTATTTAACCTGTTGCAAAGCGAGTATCGCATTTCAGTTAGTTATTGCCGAGACGGAATTAATGAGTTGGGCAAATAGCGTGTGCTCTAGAGTTATTTATCACTCCACCACGTTGTGTTGTCCTAGTTAGTGTAGACCAACTTTATAATTGTGCTTTAATTAAGAAGAGGTAGCAGATATGCTTCGAGGGGTTTCTCGGACATATTGGAGATCTGACTTTGTTTTACGTCCAATTAGCTGGATATACTTTCTACCTCTCTCGCTCTTTCACTCGCTCTTCTTTCTCTTTCGCGCTCAATTCACAACAGATTTTTGTTAAAAGTTTACATTGTGTTGGATTTATCTATTCTCTCTTTATACAGTGTACAGTGCATGCGCATCATGCAGTCAGTTTGTTTGAAGTAAAAATCCAATATTTCTCAAAACTCATTGAAAATCTTTGTTGATGAAAATGTTTTTTACAGACTTTCATCAAATATAGATAGAATATTACAATAATTAAAATATGTTTTAAACTGAATTCTAAGCGTTTAAATATTTGGCTCTACAATTTCATTTGATATCACTATATTTTATTCTTAAAAGACAAAAAGTTTCAAAACATAGATGATGAAAAAAAGTTGGCAGTTTAGGAACTGTTCTCAAATTTTCAAACAAATAAAAGGAACAATTTAAATTACGGGGTTTTAAGTCATTTTTAAACGGTCATAGGTACGGCCTAGAGGAACTGTGAGGTGTGGGTTTATGAGAACACCAAGTTTTCTACAGCTTTGCAGGTTCGAACGTCGTTACTGGCGTTTGGCTTTAAGCTCTTCGGCATTCTTCTGACGTATACAGTAATGACTGAAATTGTTAACACAATCAAATTAGTTTCACAAATATTAGTTTTACGTCGTATATTTCTGAGTTGACAGCAGCTCTCCAAGTGGCAGAGTTGACACTAATAGCACCAAGTTTGTGTATGTTTAATTCTTCCGCTAGCAAATATAGGGCAACCCTGGCTGAAAAATGCGCATGAGTACAATTTATGCGAGCATGTGTTATTAAACACAGCATTTCCTCCAAGAGCAATGAGTTGGTGTGATAACCACCAGAGTGCAGGCTAAACACTCAAGTAAGAAAACAAATTCGGCACGTAGGCCTACATGCTTCCACATTAAAACAGATTCTTTCGTCATAAATTATCAAAATTCATTGAAATTACTTTTATTTGAATGATAGTTACACTTCGTTCGAATGTAGTGACTTTTAACATTTTTGATATTTGCATTATAGTTTTTATATTTAAAAAATAAAAATAACACTATTCTCACTGACATAAGTTTAATTATCAAACGTGTTTCAACGAAAAAGTCGTCATCCTCAGTGATACATGATACATGAGCTACAACTGATGGATTATAACTCATCTATCAGTTGTATCATCTCAGTTATAATCTATCAGTTGTAGCTCATGTATCATGTATCACTGAGGATGACGACTTTGTCGTTGAAACGCGTTTGATAATTAAACTTATGTGAGTGAGAATAGTGTTATTTTTATTTTTTAAATATAAATTCCTTCAAAGTGTATTTTATAATTTGCATTATTGAATAAGGAAAAATCGCAATCTTTGATTTTGAGTTAAATCAAAGAACATATTTAAAAAAAACTAAATGATATCCATAGTTGGACTATTCTAACCTTCAAAAATTGCATATTCAGAATAATTTTCTGGTCATTATTACTCCATTAATCTTGTTACATGTTTAACATTGCTCTTATGGGAGATTAAAATCACGATGGTGACTGGGTCTAGAGAGTCTTAAATTGTACTTGTTTCCCAAATGCTACTGTGAGGTAATTTATTAATTAATTTGAATTAAGTTCTATTTTGTAAGTATTATATTTTTCTATGTAATCTCTTTTCTACATCTACAATTGATATACAATTGATCGGCCTTAGATAGTATCAAAACACTATTTGTACAGTAAAAATAGTCATTTGAGGTAAAAACGCGGTGCGGGTTAACATATTTTTGGGTTTTTTATTAGTTTGTCTCGATTCAAAAAACGTCTTTTGTAACAAGCATTTTACTTCTTTATGCGGGAAACTTTTTAAAAACAAATTATGTTAAGTATTAGGAAAATTGTATTTTTAGTATAAAATAGTGTATTTATTTACAAAAAATTAAAAATATTGTTTAAATAGAATGAGAAGGGGTTTTAGAATGATAAATTAGGTTTAGTGTTAAATTTAATGCATTTTTTATACAAAACGTCTCACTTCTTCAGTATTTGTATAAACAAAATTCTAGTTTATTGTAAGTTGTAGTTGTTTTAGTTTATTTAGTTTTTAGTGTCCTCAGTTCTACTGAAGCACTGTATTTTATTTTTCAATTTTGGATCTTTACGAAAAATAATATTACTGTGCAATGTTTATGAATATATAGCTTTTTATTAAAATATCTATCATATCACATTATATTATATACTTTATGATAATATTATTAAAATGATTATGAATTTATATTTATATGTATTATATTTTATACTGTGTTGTGTATAGTTGTTTATTTCATTATTAAGCGTATAAATTAGGTTTATAATTTATTTGTTGTTTTAATGATGCATGTAAAGGCTTAAATAGATAAATTTTCGTTTTCATTTTTTCATATAAAAAAAAAAACAATCAATAAAGTAGTATTTTATTTATATTAATAAAATTAAAATAATATAAGATAAAAAAGGGAAAACATGTCTGCCATTACAATTGTTAAGTAGCCTTGTTGAAATAAAAGAAAGAAGAAGAAAGGGCGAATAGGTACCCAGAAAATTCCCTAAGGTTCCCTAGGGTTTGAGAACAAAGTTATCATTCACATACATAACAAATAAAAAACAAAGTAAACGGTATGGCGAAAATAAACAATAATAAAAAACACTTTAATTTACTTGGCAAACTTATTAATGTCGTAAGGAAACTA
This sequence comes from Philaenus spumarius, assembly GCA_018207615.1. NCBI lineage: Eukaryota > Metazoa > Arthropoda > Insecta > Hemiptera > Aphrophoridae > Philaenus > Philaenus spumarius. Next base: position 223,912 of record JAGFPH010000516.1, read on the forward strand.
CCCGCAATGTAAACAATATAATACGAACAAATTGATACAAAGTAATGGCTATATCGCAACATGTCTGTATTTGTGATCAATAAAACTGGAAAAATTCCCACTCACGTGTATGTTTGGTGACGTCATACAGCTCTTGTTTGTAATACCATTTGACGTTAAACAATCATTTGATAATGACATTTACATTACCCTTAATCAGACGAAAACGGCCACCATCGTCAAAGTCGATATTTTGTTTGAATAAGCAAATCGTCGGTAGTTTAGTGGTTAGTCCATAATGTTTGTGAATTCTATATGAGATAAAGAAGGGATGACTTCAGTGCGTCGACCTCCATTATATTGATCAGTTTGTACATAAAGGTAATTACGATCCAATATATGTTTTCATTTACATTTTGGTATCAATCATTAAGTTTTGAAAATGGTTAGTTATAATCACACAATTTAATAATTGTATTAATAAGTGAAAAGTCTTTTATTGTTATTTATTATGAAAGGAGAGGAATGAAACTTATAACATTAAAGTACTGTGCCATAGAAGTGCACCAAAAATCACGTATGTATGTTGCCGTTAAGCCAGGTAAAATAAAATAAACTACGCCTAACATAAAATTGCATTTGTGGTAGGAGTATTTTCTTGTTTACTTATTTAGGAATAAATTTGTTTTTCTCTTACCTAAATAAACCCAAGTTTTATTTAGTCTTTATATTCTATCATGTGTCGACTTGTCGTTAGTGATTCTTTTTGAAGTTATGAAACAGGTTTTCCTATTGCATTTGTGGTAGGAGTATTTTATATTATAGTGTAATATAATTTGCGATAAGTTTAATTTTTGAAGCATTTTAACTTTATAAAGATAACATTTAGTATGTAAGACAGCGATTCAGAAATCATTTAGGGGCTAATAAAATAGATTCCCTACAAGATTCCATGTTTACCAGAATCTGAAGCAATAATGAACACTTACTGATTGATCTGGGAAATGTCGTTTCCGACTGCTACTATGATCATTTCCATTTAATTTAACATTTCTTACCTCAGTCACCTCTATTGACTTGTAGTCAGAACCTGACTATCGGCCAGAGTAGAGCGGACCCCATGTAAAAGGCGCTTCTCGATCGTTACCACTTAATATAAAAGGCAAAACAAATCGTAATTTTTTGCAGACTAAATATTAACTCATTCTCATTCTTGGGGGATTCACACCTTTCTCTCTCGTGAAGTCTTGACAAAATATTTGCTAACGAGGTTAATTAAACTAAACAGTTATACCGAATGAAAGTCCAAGTCCGGTCTACCCTCAACGTAGGTGTCATACAACACAGTCACGAATTAGGCAACATAACATGTCAAAGTGTTCAATGTCATTTAACAACTTCTACATTAGTTTTAGGAAATAATTAAACTCTTGAACATGTCAGTTTGGAAAGTTGATTTAGTCTACAGAATAGGTTGTGCTATTTGTAATAATAGCTTGTGGTGAATTTAAATTACTTTGTTCCTTTTATATTAAGATCTGGTACTAAGGTATGCGTAACTAAGGTAACTTTATAATTAGCTTGAAGGGGAATTAAAATTCTTGGAATTATCTGAATATAAAAAACGAATTAAAACTGTAAACTTCAAAAGAAGTTAATTTAAGAAGAAAGTTTATTGTTAATTGTAGTTAATTGTAAAACAAACACTAACTTCTGACACAACAAATGATTTAAAAAAGGTAAATTAAAGTATTTCTCATTTAGCAGAACATATGTGTGTACGATTTTGCTGCAAAAGTAACTCAATCTAAAAAAATCATTTAAGTAAGACTATAACATTGGAGATAAAATGTTTTAATCTATTTCAATTCATTCCAGTGCAATAAATAAACAGTATTTACTACTGACTGGTTGAATGCATATATTGCACCTAGATTTTATTTAATGCACGCCTATACAATAGATAAGCATAATCGAAACATGTCGTCGAAACTGTTCATATATCACTGTCTATTACGTTGTTTGTATGAAAAGAACACGTATCTGGAACGGAGCTTATTTTAATGGAAGTTAAAGTGCAAGGGAAGCGACAAGGTGGCATATACCATAGTCATTGATTAATCTGTACAAGAGGTGGAGGACGAGGATAAAGAGGGTAAGAATGAAATGGAAGGGGGAAACTTGATTATTTAAAACATTGACAAAGGCGTGAAATAGAATAAAATGATGTCACATTAAAACTTAGTAATTACTAAATGAAGTAATTTTTTTTAAAGTTATCATAAAGTAGGAGTCTAGAAAAAATGTGCAGCTACTAAGGCATCTTCCCCATTTTATCTCATTATAATGCAGGGTGTTTAGGCACATTTTCTATGTTAATCCACTAACATGCAGGGTGTTTAGGCACCTTCGACATGTTAACAAACTAAAATGCTTAGGGGTTAGGCACAGTTACGATGTTAATCCATCAAAATTCATAGTAATTAGGCACCTTACCCATGATAATCCACTAAAATGCAGGGTGTTTAGACACATTCCCTATGTTGGTCCATTAAAAAGCAGAGTATATAGGCACCTTTCCCATGTTAATCCACTAAAATTCAGAGAGTTTAGGCACCTTCCCCATGTTAACAAACTAAAATGCATAGGAGTTAGGCACCTTAACCATGTTAATCCACTAAAATGTAGGATGTTTATGCACGGTCCCTATGTTAAACCACTAAAGTGTATAATAATTAGTCAACTTCCCCATGTTAATCCACTAAAATTCAGGGTGTTCAGGCATATCCCCAGTGGTAATCCGTTAAAAAGCAGAGTGTTTAGGCACATTAACCATTTTAATTAACTTAAATGTGCAGTTTTGAGGCACAGTCGCCATGTTAATCCACTAAAATGCATAGTAATTTGGCACCCTCCGCATGATAATCCACTAAATTGTAGGGCGTTTAGGCACCTTCCTCATATTAATCCACTAAAATGCAAAGTGTCCAAGCACATTCCAAATGATAATCCATTAAAAAGCAAAGTGTTGAGGCACCATCCCCTGTTAACAAACTAAAATGCTTGTGGGTAAGGCACCTTCCCCATGTTAATTCACTAAAATGTAGTATGTTTAGGCACAGTCTCCATGTTAAAAAAATTAAAGTGCATAAAATTTAAAGTGCATAGTAATTAGTCACCTTCTCCATGTTAATCCACTAAAATACAGGGTATTCCGGCACATTTCCAGTAGTAATCCATTAAAAAGCAGAGTGTTTAGGCACCTTAACCATGTTAATCCACTAAAATGTACAGTGTTTATGCACAGTCGCCATGTTAATCCACTAAAATGCATAGTAATGCACCTTCCCCTTGTTAATGGACTAAATTGTAGGGTGTTTGGGCACCTTCCCTATATTAATCCACTAAAATGTAGGGCGTTTAGGCACATTCATCATGTTAATCAACTAAAATGCAAAGAGTTTAGGCACATTTCACACTTACCAACATTAATTTAAGTAGTGTTAATGTTAAGAAAATGAATACTAGCTAGATATAACGAAGGGTAGGCCTACCGTTCTCCGAAAGGCACGACTCTACAGAAGAGTTTAGTCTCAATAATAAGTTTAACGAAAAGTATATTCCTTAGCAAACAATTAAGGGTTATTATCGCAAGCGAAGCAGTAGGCGCGATAGTTATCCTGGCAGAGACGTACCCAACTCAGTGCCCGTCAGGTAGAGCCAGCCTGGTGTTCATAAAGTTAATTTCACGAAGCGTGAACATTTTATTTAATTAAAATTAATTAGGTCTTTCTGGGACTGAGTGGGGTGGCTCGTTGCAAGTGGGGGATGAGTTTAGGTACCTTTCCCATATTAATCCACTAAAATGCAGTGTGTTTAGACACCGTTCTCATGTTAACAAACTAAAATTATTAGAGGTTAGGAAAATTCCCCATGTTAATCCACTAAAATGCAAAGATTTTAGGCACATTTCACACTTACCAACATTAATTTAAGTAGTGCTAATGTTAAGAAAGTGAATACTAGATATGAATACTAGATTATATTATAAGGAAGGGTACCGTTCTCCGAAAGGCACGACTCCACAGAAGAGTTTAGTCTCAATAATTAGTTTAACGAAAAGTATATTCCTTAGCAAACAATTAAGGGTTATTATCGCAAGCGGAGCAGTAGGCAAGATAGTTATCCTGGCAGAGACGTACCCAACTCAGTACCCGTCAGGTAGAGCTAGCCTGGTGTTCATAAAGTTAATTTCACGAAGCATGAAGATTTTATTTAATTAAAATTAATTAGGTCTTTCTGGGACTGAGTGGGGTGGGTCGTTGCAAGTGTGGGATGAGTTTAGGCATCTTTCCTTTGTTAATCATCTAAAATGCAAGGAATTTAGGTACCTTTCCCATGTTAACCCACTAAAATGAAGAGAGTTTAGGCACATTCCCATGTTAATCCACTAAAATGCATTGTGTTTAGACACCGTTCTCATGTTAACAAACTAAAATGATTAGAGGTTAGGAAAACTCCCCATGTTAATCCACTAAAATGCGGGATTTTTAGGCACTTCAACATGTTAATCCATTCTTGGCAGCTATTTTGGAATAGTTAAAGAAATCAGCAATGTTTATATTCAAACAAGTTATTTTTAAATCCATTCAATTAGATAATCAATTCAACATACATTGGTGCTTAAAATTATTTTCTAAACTGCCTATTTATTTAACCGAAATTGAAATTTGTTTCTTCAAAAACTTGAAAAATGACTATGTTGGGGATTGTTTGAAAGCGATATAAAATAAAGCGTTAGCAATGTTTGGTAAAAATTTGAGTTCTGAAAATGAAACCGGTACTAAATAACAAAGAAAACAAAACACAAACGTTTTGTACGTAGTTTAAAATAACACAACGTAGTACGATAAAACAAAATAATAATAAGTAATAAGATATCTCAGTACCACGAGTCTCCAATCAACCGCCTCAGTTACAAAGGAACCTTAGAAAGTTATGATTTCGTAAACACATATTGATATAACCTGATTTACATTAACACAACATGTACTCCAAATGCAATATTTATGACATTCGACCATTCCTCAAGGTTAGTCTGGCAACCCACTTACGGGCAAAAATCGAAATATTAAAACAAGCGATATATCAAAATATAGTTCAAGGTCTCCTGTCGACTTTTATATTGCAAAAACCTGTTTCAAGAGGTAAAAAAAACATAAAACGACACGTTATTCATGTCACCATGGAAACAAGTTTGTCCAGATGTGGAGCACGCCCGTTTATCTCGCATTGTATAACTGGTGTTGGTGATACGAACGGGCAGTAAATTTTGGCAAGTTTTAAGACCCGCCGAGTTAAACAATGCCATTAAGTCTGCCGTAATAGTAGAAAGTTCAATAAGTTGGTCGTCCGGCATTTGCGTAATAAAACTGGTATTACTACATTGCGAATTATATGCCTTTTTATTTGTTAGGACAATAAATTGAATAGAGTTTTAATACAAATTAGGTTAGGTTTTATTCTATACCTTTTGGGGCAAATATTCAGGGTAAAAATTTTACTTGGTGATAATTTAGTCTTTCGGAGTAAGATAGGCTCATTCCCTTAGTAAACAATCGTAATATATCATAAAAATAAACATTTATTTTGGAAGTTTATATACGCATCTAGTTGTATATGAATGGCAGGGAATCATTATACTAATACGCGAACAACGAAAATTAAAGTAAATGTGTTTAGTATTTATTATAAAAGAAGAGAAATGAAACTTTTATCATTCAAAAGATACTGTGCCATAGATGTGCACACAAAAATGATATGAGTATGTTGCCGTTAAGCAAGGTAAAATAAACTCGGCCTAACCTAAAATTGTGTTGTAAGCTGTTTATCAGAGTCAGCTGTTTTGCCTGTTATTTTATGCAGTTAGTTACTATGGGAATAAATATAAAAATGTTGTTTTTGTATGTCATGGTTTTATATTTTTATACACTCATAACTGCTCTAAACAAAACGCTTCAAATAATTTAATGGAATTATTTTGATCACATTCTTGGCATTATGAACTAATATCCATGTGCCTTCCCTGTAGGGAAAACTATTTGTTTTTTAGATATACAAACAAATACTTAGCGTTGTTACTATTTATTTCAAATTGAATTATCAATAATCTTTATTTATTTGTTACATTATTCTACCGTTTAATAACTGAATCATTTACTTCTAAGGGATTTCATAAGTTTACTAAATATTTACCATTAATTCATTTAGCTTCCTCTTTGCCCTGCCCCACTTCTTTTCTCATGTCGTTAAAGTACGAATTAATAATTTGCATACAAATAAATTAAAATTAGTCATGTGAAAAACAAGGTGAATTATTTTCCTTTACAAACACAATTGGTCGAATTTCTACCATAGGAGTTGCTAGTAAATATTAATACATAAACAGCTGACTGTAATGCGGCATGTTGGCAGCTATAGATACTTAGGGATAAACTTAACTCCAAACTTATCGTTTGAAATCCACAACAAGTTAAAACTGTTTTGGGCAAAAACTAACATAAACAGTATTTGGTTTGGTTTAAGTTGATCCGCAAAGCTAACTTCGGTTGAGCAGTTTAACAAGCAAGTTAAATTCGCTATGAAGCTCGAATTTGGGGATACATTGAATAAAATACAATTGAAAAATTACATATATCAAAAAGACAAGTATATGAATATGTATGATCCAATTAGTACGTTTGTTCGCTAATTTGGCTTAGTGATTAATGACCTAATTACCACAAGAGTGCCAACTCCGTAAACAATATTTCGATTACTTACATTTAAGGGGTAAACATGGGGTAACTACCCTAAAACAATACGCCTTTAAATGCCCACATAATAGTGCTGAAATGTTGAACAATTGTTTCTTTTGCAATAGAAAAAGCCCATTTTGATTATTTGCGTTTAAGGGATGAAAAACGGGATACCTTCCTCAAAAACAATAAATATTATGTATTATTTGACTTTAAAGCAAGAGAGCTATAATTTGGTACATTTATTTCATACAAATTTGTAACCTATCAACCTTCACTAACTCTAAAAAGGTGCTAGAGAGCTGAATTTTGGTACACACTATTCTTACGCGATATACACGGAAAAAAATTTGTATTTCAGTTACTTGAGTTTAAGATGTGAAATGGAACAACTACCCTCAAAAATAAAATAATAACAATTAGTACACTTTCTATGAAGCTAATGACATAAAACTTGAGTCATATGCCAAGTTATATATACAGGATGAACTGTATACAACCCTGTCTGGGGACAACCCTGTAACTTTTGAGTGAGTAATTGGAAAAAACCAAACTCAGGTAATGTTTACTAGGTGCAAAGATTTACTTTTTTACCCATAAGACAACGTTGTTAACATTTCCAAAATAGGAAATTTTGGGGGCAGCTCAAAAATTTTAAACGCAAACCCCTGCCTTGTGACCCCTCATTTTAAAGGTATTGCTACAAGAATGTAAATGACGAAAACTAGAGGGATCTATCTTATTATTATCAAAGTTATTTACAGTTAAAGACGAGAATGATTCAATTCCTTCCAAATTTTTAGTGAGTGATTGGTGAAGAGCCAAATCCAAGGAATGTTTATTAGGTATTAGGATGTATTTTTTTTAAGTATAAGGAATCTTTGCCATCGTTTACAAAATTGGAAATATTGGGGGTAGCTCAAAATTTTTATACGCAAACCCCTGCCGTGTGACTATTCGTTTTAAATTTGCAGTAGGGTTGAGCTAGAAGCCTCAAATTTGCACTGTTAGTTTTCTTTTGTGAATTGAAATGGTAACAACGTTGTCTTATGAGTAAAAGAGTACATTTTTGTACCTAGTAAACATTAACTGAGTTTGGTTTTTCCAATTACTCTCTCAAAAGTTTCAGGGGGTCTCCAGACTGTTAGTTCACCCTGTATGTTTATATACATATAAATGAAAGAAAAACGCAATTGTATTTCGATTATTTGCGTCTAAGGGGTTAAATGTTCTACGTAGCAAATATCTTTAAATAGATGTGACATGCATCTCAAATCTGAATTTTAATTTTCGCGTAGGCCTACTATCGGAAGTTATGAGTAATTTGGCGCAAAACTTGAGTTTCAGCACTTACTAGCGCACAGCTGATGGACAAAATTTGCGGTCGAACCTCACGAAACTCAGCTCATTTGTGGAGCTGATGGACGAAACGCACTATAGTTTGATAGTTGCGTTAACCTATGTTTACAAAATTCTAGAAAATAATTTAAAAAATAAAATTTTTAAGCGTAGCGAACGAACACGTCAGCGATTATTATTTTCTTAAAACAGTAGGCCTATGCATGGAATTTAAAGGACTTCAATTTGTCACAAGCCTGTACCGAGATCGTATTTTATACATATACCTCCCTTTTTTTTAATAATAAAGGTGGCCAGTTTTCAAAAAAATCCCTCTGTATAATATTATTAGAAATCTAATGTAAGATCAACAGTTATCACCCGTGCATGAAGATGGCGTCTTTGCCGATGAAAACGCGATTAAGTCATTAGTGCAACTAATGTTCACGGTTTATTCCGTCAAGTGTATCATCTCACAAGTCTCATTGTATCTTTAAAAATTGTTCTTATAAATTTCCTATTTAAATCAGATGTGTTTCTCAAATATATGAAAAACATTTTGTGAAATATAGCTGGAAACCATAAATCAGCTAATTTTGCAAGGTAGGGGTTTAGTACAGAATCTACGAGTGGTTTGTGGTATGTTATTACTAAACACTAGTACTGTACTACGTACATTTAAAGTATCCCGTTTAAGAGAATCATTTCCAAATTATATTTTTTATCCTAATTATCAGCAATAAGTGAGACACTTGACTGTCTTGAGAAATTTTATATTAAATTTACCTTAAAAGTATACTACTCAGACGACTGGATAAGGAAGCAAAAACTAACCTGAAACAAAAGAAAAAATATATAAATTTACAATACAGCTTACCATAACTTAAATTAAGTCAAATAAATTTTAAATTTGAATAATTCTATGACGCAGCTGAACAGCTGACATGAGTTGAACGTATTTCCAAAATAAGTTTATATGTTTTAGGGTTTCAACCAACTATTTGGGAAATTGGTCTACTCACGGAGGCCTGTGTATATAAAATACTCGTATATTAGTAGAATTTCTTTGGCCCTCAGCCTCGCAGCTTTGCGGGTTTTCATCTCGACCTTGAAATCCCGCATCAGAATCTGTTCAACGGTAAAATCCCTCACGTGAATTTTAACTGGGTATTTCTGTCGTATTTTATTTTTTGATTAATTTTGGTGGAATTAAATGGGCTATTAACAGAAGTTCTTCAAAAAAACAAAATTTGCATAATAATCTCCTATATAATTGTTTAAGATAAACAGTCATTCTAGTACGAAACGTCGCAAAAAATGGTTACTTCCGATCAAAACACTCCAAAGTGTTAAATGCAACACAGCCGAGTCTAAAAATTGGGATATTACTGAAAATGACCGCTCATCAATTCAATTTGCAAACACTCGTATTGTATTCTTTCAAATTGTACTCGCGAACGGAAATTAGAAAATTTAACTCCGGGTGAAGAAACGATTGTCAGAGGCGTTGTAAAGATTACACGTTACCATCTGTAATGAGACGTGACCTTGAGTTGGACGCAACCGCAAGTTATTGATTCCGTCTGATCAGGTATTTTAAAGGACTCTGAACTTATCAGAAGTGAGAATGCACGTTATGTAAATGCAAAGGAAATCTAAGCTCGGTTCAAAGGGCGTTCATAATATTAAACGTAATTGTAAAAGCGTGACTCCAGGAATTACTGAAGATTGCAGAAAATGGCGTCTTTTGTTGAACACTTCACGTTGGATTTAATGTATTCCGATTCTCTGACTGGAGTAGAGGGGTTGATGGTTTGGGAAATAGCTTAATCAATCGGATCTAAGGTGAAGAAGGCATTTAGTCTGGTGGACATTATAGTATTTAGCAATGTTAGACTCACTACAATTTACTCAGTTTATGTTAGGACATTAGCTTTGACGGAGGCACATCTCACCATTAAAAACTTATAATGATGATATTTATAAAGCCTTCTATCAAACTTGTGTAATGGGTGTGTCTTTTCTCTTCATGACTACAACCGGGCAAAGGAGGTTTTCAGTACATTACCTTACGTTATATGAGCGTTGAGTATGAACGTAAGGTTTAGTAGCTGTTTCAGACATTCTTTCCGAGCGCTACATTCCTTCATGGGCCTTAGCCTCCTTAGTGATTCTTTTCCAGGTACGTCTGTCAACAGCACCAAACTTCCAGCTTCTCACTCCCAACCTAGATCCATTTCCATATCTTCCAACGATACAAAAGATTCCAGAACAGCTGTCAGCCAAAGTCGTTTAACAATGGTTACAAGAGGTCCCTTATTAAATTAAGCATACTACTCTTGACGCATTGCCAACATTTATATTCCTTTTACTCCATATTTAGAACACCCCACATGCATGGAGCTGAAACTTTGCAGAAAGGTTCGTTTTACGTAAAAAATACACTATTCCTTCTTTGTATACGTAAGTCTTGAATTAATAAATTAATTTGATTGATTTGTTTGCTTTTTTCTGTATAAAATAAAACAGTTTGTTTTATGAAATTTCTCAAGAAATTTCATAAAAAATTGGGCGAGTGTATCAGGAACAAAACTGTATTTTTGAAGAAAAATTCATTTTGACTAGACTACTGCCATCTACATAAACATAAACCATTATCTTATGTACCAAGTACTAGTAGAGGTCGTGCAAAACAAGTTGGCTAGCCTAAGCGAAAGCTTCAAAAGGCGCATATGTGCAAATACATGAGAAATATACGATTGAGGAACTTGCATATGTGATTTAGAGCAATTTAAGAGCTTCAGGGAAGGTACCAGATTACAAGGGAAGGTACCAAATTACATGTATGAAAGAATAACAATTGATATTCATCAAACAATTAATTGTTAGAAGGGGCTTCCACAGAAGAAGACATTGAACCATCAGTGTTTCAACTAGAAGTCGGTATGAATGGATTCGTCCGGTACTAAAGAAGAAATAATGTTCTGTTTTTCCCACCTATCAAACTCCATTAGTTACTAAGTCATAATAAACACAAACTTTTCACGATTAGTTTCTTGGATAAAATTATCTTGATTATAAGATTGTATTTGATGGATTTTGTAGGAAGAGTACAGAACCCGACAATTGTGTAATTTTGTAGATTTAAAAAACACTAAGAAAACTAAAATCTACTAGAGTGATATTGGTTAACCTCGCCTATTTAAGAAGTGTGTGATCAATTTGATTCGACCGGCTGTCTCACCAATCAAACCACTTTGGGAGACAAGGAAGTTTGCCAACGTTGAAGCCTCTATCTGAACATCTTTGAAAGCAATAGATTTTAAGCGCTTTTTGGCGGGTTCTTGATTTTTAATATTAGAAAAGATAAAATTTACAAGTACTCATAAAACACTTTAAACAGTAAAACTAAACATTTATGTACAATTTTTACAAAATTATAATTATGCATTATGCATTATAATAACGATATTTGGGAGTATTTAAAAGTTTTGAGTTACAGCCATTTTGATTTTTTCAAAATCGATTTCGAGTGGTTTAACCAAATATCGTTGTGTGGCATATCGTTTGAAAGCTTATTTAATTCTGAATCCAAAAATAATAATAATTAATATTAAAACAAAAATAGTACAGCAAAATGGGGCAAAATCAGAAAACACGATTTCGTTGTTTTTTGACGCCACTTTTAATCGGTTAAAAATATGGATGTGCAAATTTCACCGTTGTTTTATTCTTGAAATTCTACATCGAAATGATGTATCACATGACCACCTTCCTATTAAAAAAAAACAAAGTTACATTCAAAATGGCGTATCCAGGATGGCGGATAAATTTTTTGATATCTTAATAAAATAGTATTTTTACATAGAGTAGGTTCCTCAATCACATCTACCTTCAAATTTTCCTTATATACGAAATATTACGCCGTACCAAGACTTTTTTGACACCTTGTATAGATATAGGCCTCTGAATTTGTGTTCACACTTGAACGGCAGTATTTTGCGTCCGATTTGGTCCAAATTTGGTACAAACGCAGGTTTTCTAAGTCACTCGGACGAGTTTGTTAGAAAAAAATCCAACAATCAGAAGCACGTTTTTGACCGGATTTTTTTTTTTTTTGTTGACTTTTCGTACTGGAATAGAAGATTATTCTGCACAATTTGTTTATTTTACACAACCTTATAGCTCATCTGGTAACGTAAAATACCATAACATTACCGTGTTGGCAGCTTCTGATCCGATGGTGATGGCTTAGTCCATAATCCCAGGCACATATATAAGCTTAATTTTGGAAACTCGCTCAACTTACGTCAGCGGTTCGGCTGTGTGATCGAATTATTTGTTCTACCCCTAATTCTGTATATTGCCTCCCGAACATTGCAGAGGATAACAACCCTCGGTCTATATCGCATTTCTGCGGTTTATTTATTCTAGAACATGGCCGACGTAATTTGTTCACGAAAACCATAAAACAACACGAATCTTATTCTGTAATGACCTCAAGCATAATTTTACAACACATATTTGGGCACGATAATGTCAGGTAATCTTAAAAACTACTTCATTGCGTGTCAGATATGCACTTCTTATCATAATTTGGAATAGAGTTAATTTATTAAACACTGGAGCCTCCGCCCCTGCTCGGTTTGTTCACCAGCCCCCAAATTTAAACAGTTACAATATCATATAATCTGATAATTTCACTTAAACAACGATTGATTAGGACAGAGGTCCTTGGATGTGGTTAGGGTGGTGGAGTGCGGTATCCTAGATCATGACGCAGACGCATTTTTTGTTTGAATGACATGATTTTGTTTATATAGTAAAGCTATATACACCTAACCTAAACGCGCAGTTAGTTGTTAAAAATAGTTTACGATTTTACTTGCAATGTAGGTTGCTGTGGTAATAGGCCTAAGTGTATTAATGCTTTCAAGAAATGTGCGTTGGTTCAGTATATTCCTTACCTGAAATTGTGGTAAGCTTTTGATCCACATCAGATGCTTTATTTATATGTAACAACAGATGTTTGAGTTATAATACGCTAAGCCTTTTTCGTTGATTTTTATTAGTGTTTGCTTTTATTTTGTTAACCATGCCTAAAAAAGCTATTGGTTGTGAAGTATAATAAACCGATTCTAAATTTGCTAAGTTGGTTGGTATGGTAATTAATGTAAATGTATTCAAGAAACATGTATTACTAAGTTTTTGATCCGAATCAGCTGTTTTGCCTGTTATAAGGCTGGGAATGAACCCCGTCTTTTCAACACTTTTACGCGTTAAAATATTTGTTTGTGAAACCCTTTTTATATTCCGTCTATGACCACATAAGAATATAACTTCAGTAGTTTTTCAATATGTTGTTGTATGTCAGTCATTTAGCCAGTCAGGACAAAACCGCGTATATAATTTAACGAGTACAGAAATCTTCTGCTTTATTATACGTGATGTAAGATTACTACACGCAATTTCATTACACGGCAAAACAAAAAGTAAATCAATTTGCTTTCGTCACGCTGTGCTGGAGACGGGCAAGTCGATGACATTACGATCGGTAAATGACCGATGACGTTTTTACAGTTTCTTCATCTGATTTTCCGACGGTAAAAACAGCAACTTCGAATTGTATAGTTTTCCGCACGTTCGCTAATTATCTGCAACGTTACGCTCAGACGCGCGATATTTACTTGAAAATATTGAGTTTGTGAAGTCATGGAACCGCAGAGTGCATTTCAAGGACAAGGCGGTTTCGTGAAGACATTTTTATAATTATCTAATTTGTATTAGACTGACTTTGCATCGCTCATGAACGCACACACAAATAAAACATAATTACATTATTAAGATGAGTATAAACAAGCGCGGCGCGAAACCCACGCAGTGTGCGTGCCAAGCGAGCGGTGCTCGTCCGACGTTCATTGAAATTATTAATAGGCGATTCATATTAAACCTATAAATATTCAGTGGCCAGAGTAGCTGTAAACATGTTTCTGTTGCGCAAGGAAAATCACGCGATTTTTTCTGAGCGATGCTGACTTTGTTAATATAAAGTTTGTACAAAAAGTAAAGGGGACAATGATGTTAGTCGTTACTCCCGTCGCGTAGGTAGGAAGATAACACCTTCTTGCATTGGTCCGCAGATATATCTATCTCAGTTGCTATTTTCCTCCAAGCATCTGCTTTTAATAGTTTTTTTTTTTTTTTTTTTTAATGATCTATGTGTAGATGATCCCAAAGAAGAATTTGTTTCGATACACAAAGATTAGTTTAACTAAAATTTCTTCTGACCACTTTATGGTTATTACTTAAAAAGCAAACACAAAAACTATAATATTATGTTATTTATGTGTAACAGGTACCCTCCAACTTATAATTATATATAATAATTAATAATCCTAGTATATTAATTGTGGATTTATTTTGACTGTGGTCCTGCTAAATAATGGCTTGCCCACAAACAATAGCTGATGTCATAGTTTATAGTTACAGCGGGGAGCATTCTTGAGGCTAAATGTTCTAAGTCAGTCTGTTGACAACATTGGTCGACCACACAAGGTGGACTCGCGCTTGCCTTTACCTTCAGTTAGTTTAGTTGTAAGTTCGGGACAGCAGAGAAATTGATTGTTTTGCTTTAATAACGTTTTGAAGTGAAACGACCGTTTCGTCACCTTATTGAAGAACTTTCTCCACCAAAAACCACTATGACAACGTCCAGAAGCTCGCACGAGAGTGGAAAGACACATCCTACAAGGAGACAAACCATCGCCCAGGAACCGCAGGGGTAATCGACAGTGAGTTGCCTGTCACATATACCTGAAAGAAGTTTAATAATATCAAGTTATTAATTGAAATGTAGTATTTTAGTTCAATTTGAGTAATTCACTGTAATTTACTCAAAGTTTTAGAGTTCAGTTGAACTTTTAAAATACATTACTACATTTCAATTAATACCTTGAAAAACAATAATCACATGCACACGAAAAACAACAAACCTCTCATGCGCTCGT
>JAGFPH010000516.1:239042-263321 GCA_018207615.1 Philaenus spumarius
GCGAACACACAACAAAGTTGAACAGCGAACACACAACAAAGTTGAACTGGGAATACACAAAATGACCGTAGAAAACCCCAACAGGAGATGAATCGTGACGCAGCTCCAACACCCAGTACTAATCTAGAGAATTAGTGCATACGCACCTTTGGGTTCCTCATCGAGTTATGAAGCTACAAAATTCAAACAGATAATTTTTACGGTAAATTATTAGGCTCACAATGTGGCTGACTAAAAAATGTCAAACTAGAACATTGTGTTAGTATAAATGACCTTCACCTTCTTCTCATTAGCTTAGTGGAGTATTAATTAATTAAACATGCAAACGTTGCATAATGAATTAATTGCAAAGCGCATGGTATGCTATGGTTAGAACTAGGTTATTACGATAAGCCAGAAATTAATGCATGGTACGTGTGTAGCTGTAACATTGCTTTAATAATATCATTACTTTAACATGCATGGCATAGTGTGGAGAATACATATTGGACAATAATATCAGATATTGCATCCATCCGCTATTTCCTTCAACTAATTAAGTATATGCTCTGTTTATAATGAATAACGTTTAGCAGACAACATAATTTACTAGCATCTTCTCGTAACTTTTAAGGACGCTACTACTTATACTTGAAGGCAGGTTTAAGTTTCAAATTTTAAGAAGGCTTATATGAATCTTTCAAAATTTCAGTTAAATTTGAAAATAATTCTTATACACAATTGTATCCTTTTGATTAAGATAATTTTCAGTAGTTAAATGATTAATTTTTAGAGAATCACATACAAAAATATAAAACATATTTACTTTCAAATCTGCTAAATTGTTCACAATTGATTGCAATACTGATACTATTGCTAACCTATAATTTAATGGAACAAATTGAAAGAGTCTTCAGCATTTTAGTAAGCAAATATAATAATTAAAAAAAAAAGAAACTGTACGAAACAAAATTAATAACTATAAAAATATTGTACAGTATAATGTTATATTATGTAATGTGTAAAATATGGTGTAATGATTAATACAGTACGATGCAATACGGTACGCAACTATTTGGTCTCCATAGAGAGGTATCTGGACTCAAATTGTAGCAAATTTAGTCTACTTTGAATATCTTTTGTCCGTGAACTGTTAGTTTTTTAAAACCGCCATTTCTTTCTTACTAAACAATTGATATCTCAAGAACGGTGTTTTAACTGATTAAGTGGCGACTTGGCATGGTAGTTAATAAGGTAAATACCTAAATTTCTAAAACCACACGATTTATTAATCCAATGATCCGTTTGAAAAGGCGACTATTTTAATTTGTTAAAATAAAATAACTCAAAAACCACAAAGTTTCAAATCAGCAGCCATTTCGAGACGGATTATTGGGTTAAATCGGTTATTTTTCTCAAATTAAGGGTTTACCTTGTTAAGTGCCAAGCTGTGACGTGCTACATGATCTAAATATGCATCTTGAACCAGGCCAATATTCCATTAATCAAATCCTGCGCTCGATGGTTACGTAGATCTATGCGTACTAGTGAACCGGGGAGCTAGCTTGTGTTACGATAGAGGTAGGTAGTTTAGTTATTTAATAATAAGTCCAGCCATTTGTGTCTTGGCGAAGTCTCCGTAAACTGGTGATCGCTCGGTGAGTCATCTTCAGCCCATAAATAAATAATTATAGCCAAATTAAGACTATGGAGTCTAGATGATTCACAAGATTATTTTACAACAACTGTTTAGTTTACTATACATTCCAGTCTAGTGAATCAGGTTAATAATTTAATCGTACATAATTGCTGTAAAATTTAAATCTCCGAGTATGTAGGCCTACGCCGGATGCGATAAATAATAATTGGCAAGTTTTAAAGATCCGTGGACCAATAGATTATGGTGCGTAAACCAGACTTGTTAACCTATAAATATGAATCAATAAAGCTAAGTTGCAACTCAATCGGTTAAACCGCTCTTAAGATATAGTTGAGAGTTTCGTAAAAATAGATAATTCCACTAGACATTTTGTTGGGGTTCAGGGAGCACCAAAACTGACAATTCCACTAAAAATTCAAATTCGAAAATTTGGACGAAAACAATACTTTCTCCATATAGGCTACTACGTATAGGGTGGAGAAAGTAAAAACAACACGGTTTTGCTACAAAACTATAAAATTTTGCGTCACGTCCAGACGAATCCTAAAAATACCCCGATTTTTTATTGTCTTCATGATTTATAAGTAGCAAACACTTCGTTTGGTATTTATTATTTCATGAAATGCCCACAACGAAACGAAATGCAAAAAGTATCTGTATATTCTTTCTGTAATACTTTCTCTACACTTTGTAACAAGAAAGTAATATTATTGTAAGTAGTCGCGTTGAATTGAACTTTTGTAGATCAAGTTACAGATGCTATTGTGAAGAATGAATAGGAGCCTACAGTCGGGTAAGATGTCCTTAACCTCTCCTTCACTCAACACTCCTGCGTGAAGAGCTCTTGAGATGAATGAATGCGTGTGGAGGTTTTTCCGCTCAGCAAAGTCTCAAGCAGAGGTGGTAATGGGACCTTCTTTACAATGTTATTATTCAGAGGTTTTATGCAAAGTTCGTTTGACTTTGAGGCTTTGAAAACAAACAGAGTTGTATTTGATGGCAGATAGTAAGACAAGATAGTTCGAGTAAATGAGGGATCCAATATAAAAGAGTATTTTTCTTGTTTTTATTAAAAGAAACTACTTCGATTAATAAAATAATGGTTTAGGCCTACTACGTTTTTCTTGTAAACGGTGAAATAACTCTCAAGCTATTCAGGAAGACATGGTCAAATTTTCAGGTCCTGTTCTGAGTGAAAAGTAAAGAGCAAAACTCGTACAAACATCGGTTCGATAAACTTGGTTTGTGAGTCGTACACGGTTCTATTACAACTTTGACAAGACGAACTCTGTGCGTCCATTGGGCTTTTTATTTCAATATTGTATTAAAATGTTGCAAAATAATCGGAAGCCAAAGATCAACTACTGTTTGCTTTACTTCCGCCGTCTTATCACAAATACCTAGGTTTGTGAGTCGTACACGGTTCTATTACAACTTGGAGAAGACGAACTATGTGCGTCCATTGGGCTTTTTGTTTCAATATTGTATTAAAATGTTGCAAAATAATCGTAAGCCAAAGATCAACCACTATTTGATTTACTTCCGCCGTCTTATCACAAATACCTGGGTTTGTGAGTCGTACACGGTTCTATTACAACGTTGACAAGACGAACTCTGTGCGTATATTGGGCTTTTTATTTCAATATTGTATTAAAATGTTGCAAAATAATCGGAAGCCAAATATCAACCACTGTCTGCTTTACTTCCGCCGCCTTATCACAAATACCTGGGTTTGTGAGTCGTACACGGTTCTATTACAACTTTGACAAGACGAACACTGTGCGTCCATTGGGCTTTTTATTTCAATATTTTATTAAAATGTTGGAAAATAATCGGAAGCCAAAGATCAACCACTGTTTGATTTACTTCCGCCGTCTTATCACAAATACCTGGGTATGCGTTATGGTCTTTAAGTATACATCTATTCTCCAGCACAGTGCAGGGGTTTGGAAGTTCAATTAAAACTTGTTTAAATTAATTATTAAAAATAGTAAATTAATAATTTTATGGAATTTATAGGGAATAGATACTGAAAGGCGTAAGAGAATAATACAACTTTCATCCTAGTTGGGTCAGCATTGTGGCCAGAAGATCCCACAGACATGTTAAGAGGTATTACACTAAATTTCTAAGTTAATAAAACAAAACTACAAGCAACTTAAGAAGTATAGCCAAGTTGAACAGTAATGACGTGAAGATTGGTAGAAGCAACTTGGTAATACTAGACGCTTGTTTAAACTTAAGATCGTTACACTTGTTTTATTTCAATTAAACATCTGTTTTAACATCTGTTAATATCTGTCAGGATATGTTGTATCTGTGCTGAGGGGTAGCGTACCTAACTCGGGAGATGTAACTCGCCAATTTGAAATACGAGCTACAAAATGTATGTATAATTAAAATACTATAAAGTTTTTTCAGATGATGATGGACTGTAGTCTGAAACCTCAAATACTTTATCCTGCGTTCTATCCACAATAAACTATCCTGAAGTGCTGGGAAGCATGTTGCCTTTGTCTACACTATGATGTTCAAAATATACTTGGAATAATAATTAGTAATATTTGAACGTCATACTGACTTGGGTTCAGGAAAGAATTACTTGGAAGTAAACTGTCATAAATTGACAACTCTGTCAGTTTGTTGATTGCATTTGATTACTTGCACTCTGCAAAGTTTCTACGAAGTGAAAAGTGCTCGTTTTAAATAATCAATGTAATTAATTTTATTATGAGTATGTTAGTCAAATAACAACCAATGTTATTTTACATTTCGTATGCTAAAATTGTTTATTTAGACTATATGAGACCATTTCTTGCTTTCCACGAAAACGCTTTTCTTGCTCTACACATATTTTATAATTTCTTTGTATGATTAAAACCTTGGTTTCGAAAAAGTTGTCCTATGACTTTCTTAGCTACAAAATTATTAATAACCAAATATTATTGATATCTGAAAATCACGAAATCAGACTAATATCAAAAATTAACTGTTAGTTGTTTTGCAATGTAATCACCGAATATACTCACTAGGAAAATGTAGTATAAATAACTGTTTATCATTGATATAGATCACTGATAACTAAAACTCACGGAATCAGTTTGATATACAAAACTAACTAATAGTTGTTTCGCAGCGTAATCACCGATTATACTCACTAGGAAAAGGTATTATAAATGACCGTTTATCATCGACATCTGAAAACTACGATATCATTCTATACACAAAATGTATTGATAGTTCTATACCCAGTTGTATGAATAATATTTGACAGACTAATAAATCATTATTCCAAATTCTGTAATTTCAGAAAATCTCTACTCCCAGCCCTTTAAATATGCACTTCAACTGTCAAAAAATTGTTTCTGTAGTATCTGAGTTCTCGGCATGGCAAAACTCTTTCTTGTGTATAAATGTAGACTATATATTACGTAAAAAACGTTATTAATTACGTTAAGGAAAAATTACCTTTTGCAGTGACTGTTATGGTGATACCTAAAATCGGGAATGATCAATGAGCATCGATCATGGTCCCCAGAACACGTTTAGGAGTGTCATTACAAATGTTATATAAACATATATGGATAAACAGCCGCATTTAAAGTCCAATTTGGTCCAAATTGTACACAGGTTGTTTTTCGAATTCTCTCGGAAAAGTTCGTAGGCCAAAGAAATACAATAAACAGAGGTAAAATTTTTACCAGAAGTTATTTTTTCGATTTTTCGTACTAAAATCTTTGTTTTTTAATATTATCTAAAGAAATAAACACTTGAGATTATTGTTACTCTGCACATTTTGTTTTTTACACGACCTTACAGCTCATCTGGTTCTCTCAACATCTATCAAAACCTAAATTACCCTGAAAGTAAACGGTTTAAATCCACGTGTGGGGCAGCTTCTGATCCGAGGCCGACATTCCCCTGCGAGTGGAATGAAATGAACCGGGGCAGGAGGCTGAGGTGCAAATAAGTTCTACTAATATATTTAATAGGTATACTCAGGCTATTCAGCACCTTCGTACGACCAATTAATTGTGAGTAGATCAATTTTTCAAACAGTTGGTTAAAACCCTAAAACATATCAATTTAATTTGGGAAATTCGCTAAACCCAAAACAGCAGTTCAGCTGCGTGATCGAGTTATTGTACATAAAACCAGATTTATTATCCTAGACATTTATATTCAGAGTCGGTAGAAGAACATTTTAATTGCTGACCAGAGCACACGACCAAGTAAGGGACGACTGAACCATCGACCACCGATATGGAGCTGTAATAAGTACCTTTAATTAGTGCTAACATTAAAATCTAACCTCTAAAAAGTAGTTTCGACTAATTATTACGAAACGATGGCCATAACCCGAGAATTTTATTGCACGTATACGAAATGGGAAGGAGTAATTACCATGGTGAGTGCAGTAAGGATGGAAATAAACCTACTTGAGCATCGGTAGCGACAAGAATGTGATGGCATCCTGCCAGTTATGAGAGATATTGTGGCGGCGGTTCAATGATCTTGTCTTAGGTTAGATTTCAAATATAGTGAATGGATGGAGAGGTGAGTGATTGTGAATTAGGTTCCGTAAAGTTCAATTATTAAACAGTATTTTGCAAAATTTTCACCTCTTAATTGTAAAACTCATGGCCGTGCTGAATGTTTTGAGGAAAATATTGATTTTTGTTAAAACCCCCAAATAATTTGTCCTGACGCTAAAGTTTGTCAACAATATAACGATTTTGAAGAACGTATACAATGGTTATCGATAAAATGTAATTTTACACAATATGCGAAATTGTGTTTTTGCTAAATCTAACACATTAATATTTGGCTATTTTCAATATTTTGATATCGGGTAAAAATTTCAAAATTTGTTTCTCACAAATTTGACAGAAAGACAGAATGAGCCCAAAATCTACTTTTTCGACAAAAACCCTGCTAAGTCGATTTTTTAAATTTTAGCTCACTTTATAAAAAAATGTAATGCTAAATCCAAAATCAAATGATTTTTTACGAAAGATTTAGCTTCTTTGTGTGATTGCAAGAGACAAATTTTCATCGAGGAAAAATAATTTCCAAAAAAAAGCATGTCTAACTCGATATGAGGTTATGTCAAAATATGTTAAACGAGAAAGTTTCTTATTTCCTCATATTCTACAGCTTGGCAGCAATCAATATTTGTGGGGGTTATTTAAAAAACTTACCTCTTTTCCCCTTCAACCCTTATTATCGCTTACCGATCATCGACAGTTGGAATAATTGTAGAGGGATCTGTCGTGAACAGGTTAAAATATATTCCAGCTCGATTCAGAATACCGATTCTGCTTTTTTTCTGAAACCAAGCTATTAGAGAGGAATTCGATTGGACTATTTTACTGTATAGGCCTACCCAAAGTTGATGGATTAAGTTTGTGGTGCTATAAATAACTTTAAGATTTGAAATTTCGATTGTGAATTGATTTTAGTCGTAGCTGTAAAAGTGGTTTGAATTTGTGAAGTTGTAGTTGGTAATTTCCATTGTTTTGGTTCAGAAGCATACTACAGTAAACATGACCTAACCGTGTTTTCACCTAAAAAAATATAATAATTCTATTTCTAAATAAATGATGTGAAGTGGCAAGTAAAATTACACAAAAACAGTGCACTTGCTGCCTATTTATTCTATATCAATCAAGTTTGTGGGGAATGTACAAATTTACAAAAATAATTTAAAGGAAAGTTTAAGCACTATCTTTTTCATTAAAAATAATTATTCAAAGTACATACAATATAATTGAATATATTCAGTTTTGGCACAATAAACAGCTGTTTACTCTAATATTTCAATTAACAGCTGATACTTTGAAATAATTATTAATTTTGTAGGCTATGTTTGTGTTCAGGAGGAGGAATAAGTCATTTTAGCTCTTTTAACCTTTACTATAATTATTGTTATATCATCAATTTTATAATTTGATTAGGACATTTATTATTAATTGCCATTTTAGTTTAGGTGAAAATTAATCATACACTTTTATTAAAAATAAATTATAAAATATGTGTAGGTAGGTAGAATTGGCCCCCTGGGCTTCCTTAGATATTTCCAAATAAATGTTTAGTTTACTTCTACAGCAGTGGTAAAATTTCAACAGCTTTCTGAAATTCAACTGCTTAAATGGTTTGTGAAAATATTAAAGTTATTTTGCGGTTGGTTTTAAAATTAAACCTTCTAAGAACTCGACTGAATATCAGTTTTAATTTTTATACAGGTTTAAAACTAGTAAGAGGCCTACTTAAAATGTTGGGTTTTCATATTATTATTTTTTTGTATTCATAGTAATTTTTTTTTATCTCCGTAAGTACTACACATTTATTTTATTTTTTCATTTTTTCCGTTCGCTTCCACTTTCTTAACAAAGAAAATGTATCATAAAAAATTTAAATTTGGACGACATTTTAAAATTATTGAAGATATGACCATATTTAAGTTAAAAAAAGTATCACCTTAAAAAGAACTTCAATTTGATAGCCCAATCGACTTACATTGCCATTTCAATTTGTATATAGGTTTTTTATTACTTCAATGTATACATATACCAATTAGTCTTATAAATGACAGCAATATTTATCACATTAAAATAACCGATGTCAGCTGAAATATGTTTGGAAACTCGACTTCTGTTATATAATGGATCAAATTAATGCTAATAAATATTTTAATTCGTTCAAACAAAACCTACTTTAGCGAAAATACTGAACAAATTAAAAGTTCGCGTGCGACATTTACATATAAAAGGTTTTATATGCAAAATATTGAAGCAATAACGACAGGTTTAACTACGATTATGAAATCACGAACACAGAGACAAACAATAAAAAACGATAAATGTGATTTAAAATAAATTATTACTATAAAATAGCTGGCGATTAACTATAAATAAAAAAAAACAACTAGAGGGCAGTAAAGGGAATCGATCAGTCGTAAAGTTTTACTTTAGCGCTTTTAATGAACACCAAGCACATTTTTTATCGAGTATCATCGCCTGCAATAAAAGAGCATGCAATAAATACTCATAAATGTAAATAATCTCAAATACAACAAATAAATCACAACGAAATACCAAATTTGTACAATTGTTTGTTCGGCCATCTCCCATAATGTTTGTAATAGGGGATTGAATGTAGATTTTGCCTTGGAAAAAAGTGGGTACGAGGAGAACTTTTTATAAACCTCTTTATAATCGTATTACAAACAACATATTAAAAAGTTTTCCACCAAAAGTGGTGGAAATTTTTTTATAAACAAATTAAGTTGAACAATTACAGTTTTTTTGCAAATATTTTTGAAAATATTTAATTTGGACAAAAACTGACTTAACTTTTGGAAATTACAGAAAATTTCCCATAAAAAAGGCAATATAAACTTTTTTAGCGCGCTCTGGGCACTAAGATTGTTATAACTTTTTAACTAATTGATCAATTTGAATGGGATTAATTGCAAATGAAAGGGCAATACTTCAGCTATTTTAAATTAATATTTTCAAGTAGCCTAAAAAACAATCTGTAAATAAGTACAGTATATATATGAAATAGAAATTCAAAAATTTGTTAGTCAAAATAGTCAAAAGCCTCTCATTACCGTAATTTTGCTGAGAAATATATGAAATTTTCACGATCTACTTTTGAAGTAATGTACAAAACGGCGCTCTATTTATAATTTGTTTTTAAATTTAGTTTAAATTATACACAACCTCAAAAATGTTAAATTTTAAAAACATTACATTTTATACTTAACTTTAATAAGCTATAAAACGAGTTTAAAGTACGACATCAAATTTTTGATGGCGTTTTTTTTTTTTTTTTTGAAGTTTAAAATATTTACTTTAGGATGCATTCGATAACATACCTCTAAAAATTATAGAAATAACTTTTTTATAAAATAAAATACAAAAAATATTGTTTGAATTCCTAAAATGTTAGTTTAAATAAAGTTAAATAATTTTGTTAAAACATTTAGTTGATTTTTATCTTGAGACTTGAAATAATGTAAACTGAATGAACATTTTTTGTAGTACATATATGTATTATTTTTGTGTGAAATATCCTATTTTTTTACATAATTTCGAAGAATCAATGGCATTAAGATTACATTTATAGTAATAAATATTCCGAAACAGTAAAGCATAGCAAAGACAGTTTTACAATTTGATGTAATAAGAAAGAAACTGAAAATGTTTATTGAACTATAGAGAGAGAGATTTAGAGATAGACAATAATTAAAGAGCGTGGCCTTAAATGTTGCTTGAAGCGGCGAATAGGAGGGGAATTAACATATGCCTCTTGCTGAAAAATCTAAAGAAGTATATTATGATGGTATTTTTGCTTATGTGTGCGTACTGTGTATAGATGCTTACGTGTAAACTCATGTAAATAACATTTGAAAGGAACCAGTGTAACATTTTAACTGCCATATTCCACAGTTAGGCTCGTGATGCTTGCCGAAAGTTATTTTGATATTCAATTTATATAATTTCACTGTTTATTAATAAGTTATTTATTATTATTTTGTGCATTTTCTGACTGTATACAATAAACAATTTATTAAAGTTTAATGTTAAATTTTGTTTAAAAAGTACTATAAGTAATAAATATTTTACATTTACGCTCTTGATGCTTTTCTAAGCGCAGTTCCAAGAATTATTTTTGTATTACATTTCGATTTATTCTTTTTTACAGTTAAGATATTAATTCGTGTTTTGCGTATTTTGTGACTTTGTATTTTTATACATTTATTGAGTATTTATTAGTTTAAATTTTCTTTAAAAATTGCATAGTTCATCAAGGAATGAGGATGTTAAGGTATTTAAATTTTTAAATATTAATTTATATTCGTTAAGGTACATTCGACGCTCAATAAACAACCGTTAACGATTTTCAATAAAAATATGGCGATTTTGCACATAAGGGATTTTTTTTATTAAAAAAAGTTATTAATTATTTTATTGGTTAACATTTTTTTCTCGACGAAAAACTCAGTCTCTATGTTAATTATTTCTTTAGCATTATTTGTGTCAATTTTCTATATTAATTTGTTATAAATAAAAGATTTGTATAATAATGGCAGCCATATTGAATCAGCTATTTTGAATTTCTCATATTAAAATCATTGTTTATAATTTCTCCAATTAATTTTTAATAATTTCTAGTTAAACGCATGTCTTTTTCCCTTCTTTATTTTTTTTATAATTTTTCTACAAAATTTTGACCAAATGGTGGTCATGTTGGATTTGCCATTTTGAATTTTAAATTTTTGACTTCAAATTCGGATTCAGCAACCTCGAAAACATATTTTTATAAATTTTTATTAAAAAATATAAATAATTCATTGAGATTTTTCAATTTCTTAAAAAAAAAACATTTTTGTAAAATAAATAATTAATAACAATCTTGGGCCAAAATTACAAAAATTACATTTTTCTTTAAATTTACCCCTGCTCTTCAGAATTTGACATTAAAAAATGTTTGAGGCATGTAGTTTGTAGATAATTAAATGCGCTACAACTTTTATATGAAGAACATTTGTCTAAAATGAAGTCTTCACTCAGTTTTCGTGAGTTTTGGTACACATTACAAGTATAATTGTTTTTAATTAATTTCATATCGTATATTACAATGGTTTTACTAAATACGGACGAATGTTCCTAAAATGTAGGCTCATAAAAACATCCTCTCAATTTTATGATTGTTAAAATTACCATAATATTAAAAACAAAAAATTATCTAAGTGTAACTGTACTTTAAGAACTTACATCTTAAGTTGCCACGATCACTTAGCTTTACGAGATGAGAACTTCAGCGAGGTGGAAATGCCCAAATACCAATTAGAATGGTAGTGTCAATGGGTTTCATAATATTTTCTCTGTAATGGCTAACCATCGAACGCTACAATACTGCATCGAGTATAATACGTAAGTTTTATTTCCTATGTCATTAAACGGTAGCAGCGAGGATGTGTAGGCAGTATTTTTAATTTGTTTTCAGTTTTTGGATAGATTTTCCTTGAAATACCCAAAAATGTAAGTAGACAACAAATCTGTTTTAAATGGTTTTATTAAAACACGCCCTTATTTTTATAGATTTCTAGGTAAATCTTCTTTAATGTAGAAAGCTTAGTAGAATTCTTGAACAGTGTGTTACAATACCTATATGATTTAGATTTTAATTTCGAGAATCCTGTTTCGGCTCTCACATGGTATCTTTTTATTTAAAGTTCAAATATAAATTAGACTAGTCTGATAATGTGAGAAGGGTTCAAATCTTCTGACGTCTGTGAAGTTATCTCGACATCTGTGTATTATTATAAGGGAACCTCGATATGGTCGTCCATTACAAAGCTATTAGCTGCAGGAACCGCTCACAGATGTGCCAAATGTGCAAGGAATGCCTCTGTGACTCGTCAGTACGAGCTGGGTAATATTTGCATTTCAGTCAAGTGTCAAGAGACACGTTCAATAACACACATCACTGCGATCTGTTCAAATTTACACAGGTTTGATCGAAAACTTACTGTCATTACTGGAAGGGTGTGGAACAACACGAGGAAACAGTTCCAACGTCAGGAGCATTACGAATTTTTAACCGAAATTTAAAGATAAATGGTTCAGTTGTAATTTTTAGGAACTTGTTTATGGACATTTAAATAATAATTCGTACAATACAAAAATATAATGTTTTTAATTTTCCTTGAGGTATTTTCTTTTTGAACAAGATGAAAGACGAACACGTTGAATAGCTGTCTCCGTGTACGAAATACATTGGCCTAAGTAGAATTTGTTCGCACCTCAGCCTCCATCCCAGATCACGCTCTGCTTCGTTCCGCTCGCAGCGGAATCAATAGCTTTGCACCTCGACCTATGATTTTGGACTGCTTCGCTTCACTCGCAGAGGTGAGTATTTATCTCGGCCGTCGATCAGAACATGCCCCACGCCAAATCCCCCACGAGGATTTGAACAGGGGGAAGTTTTATAGTATTTTACGTTTTAATCGATTTTGGGTGAACATGACAGGCTATAAGGGCGTGTACAAAATAAAATGTGCAGATTAATCTCATATATTTATATTTTTATATATAACACCACAAAAATATCATTCTAGTGTATCTAAAAAAAAAAACTAAAAAATTCTTTCTGACAAAACAAGAGCTTCTGGTGTTGAGCCACATCGAAAACAAATATGTGTACCAAATTTGGACAAAATCGGACATTATATTACGAACAAATATATATATAATGTTTAATGACACAGAAAAGCGTGTTGTAGAGATCATGATCGGTGCTCATTGACTACTCCCGATCTTGTATCACCATAAGAGTCACTGCAATAGCATATCTTTCCTATGGAAATTCGCTAAAAATAAGACCGCCATTAGTAAAAATGTAAATACTTACAAGCGATAATCTATTGCAGAGTTTTATAGGCTGGACCTACCTTACTTGTACACCCAGCGAATCCTTGTTCTTCCTGAGTCTATTGTAAATCACAAATCACCACAGTATAAATAATAATTGTTAAACTCCTCCTCTATCGATACCGGCCCGCAATGATTGTACAACTAATAAGACTGAGATTGTATCAGCCGCATTAAGGAGTAGTGTATCTGGTTTGCCTTCGTTGCCTTCGTCCACCGGAATACAAAAAATAGTTTCTGAAGAAGCGAAGTGTTGTCGGTATTCGCGAAACGTAAGACAATCTGTGCGGTTTCCCAGTTTGTCTTGTTTATTTTTTAAACATTTTAATTGTTGATAACCGTGTCAAACCGGTAACACTTTATTTGTGTTTTTTTTTTTTTTTTTTTTTTTTTTTTTTTGTTAACAACTGACCCAGGAAGAATAAGGATACGCTGTGTGAACAAATAAAGTTGGTGTAGAATATAAAACATTGTAATAAATTCTACCACGCCTAAAAAGTATAATGTCCTCGAAAGCCTTACTATTTCAATAGCTTAAGGCCATTAAGCTGAATTCGTATTTACTTACAATATGATGATTTTTTTACTTTACTGTATGAGGTTATTTTTTACATATACATAACAACATTACGATTAATAAAGCATTTGACTAACGTTCTATAAATGTTACACACTTGAATGTAGACACAACTTGTACAGTAACTAAGCACACATTTACCCATTTTCCTTTTATCATACACTAAATTCTTATTTGCGCATATTTTCCCACTAGTTTTACAAAATGTCTGGTATTCCAGGCACACCCCATATATTGTTACATTTTGCCATTCTCCGTTCGCAGACACTTTCTGCAGAATTGTTAACAAAAACAAAGGTCCCTGTCTGATCTAATCTCAAGTTAGGCCACTTTCAACTTTCCCAATTTGCGGAAATCCCTGTTATCTCTTTCGTGTATCTAGTTTCATCACCGGTTGACCTGTTTGGCGCATACACCTTCTAAAGCTGTCTGCAGTCGTGGAGCCGGGTAATACGATACAGGGTATACAATCAAAGCCCAGATTTTATCCGACGTCTCCGCTTTTGGAAATAAATCTACGAGCTACGGGTATAATTAATTATTCTCCTGGTTCACGTAAAATCGGTTGACTGAGAAAAGATAAGTCTTTATATTTTTTTAACGAAGACTAACAGAAGATCACCAATTTACACCAACCATAAGGCTTATCTATTTAAGTATTTGGTGCCTTTAGACCACGTGGAGATGGGAGGAAAATGTTTAATATAAGTATAGTTTAAGTATCATATGAAGTTCAGGTGTTAACATTTTATCGCAAACCGAATAAAAAAATAACTCGTTCTAAAATTATATCCATTTGACATTTATAAAACTTAGGCCTAGTAAAAAATAACAGGAATCTTCATTTACTATTTAAATAAGTAGCTTAGTTAAGCCTAGGATCTATGTAAAATCTTTTCTTCGTGTACGTCTGCCTACAATATAAAGCTTTTCTGATACTTTTTGAAGACCCTGCATATAATGCTAGGGACTCCGCCTCTGCTCGTTTCGCGTACCAACCTCAGGGATGACTCGCGCCGAAGCAAATGGGCACCGATTACAGTATTGTGTAATCTAATATTTTTACTGAAACGACATTAGGGTTAGAAGTCAGATTTAACTTTTTGATCTAAATTGCGTTTTATTTATAGTACTAGTAAGCTCTTCTGTGAAAAATCACAGGCACATTAATTAGATACATATCAGAAATTCATGATTTAAAAACAAAAGACTTAATCTAGTCCTACCTATGCTGTCGGGGATTTATAACTCAGTAAAATTATAAGGATTAGAAACCTATAGGCCCATTTGTTAAAATTTTATTATTATTATATATCTAAATAAATATACAAATATTATCTTTTAATTGCTTTCTAACTAATACTTCATATTGATAGATCAAATGATTTAAAAGTTATTAATATTATAATAATTAAGAAACAAATAATCGAATACGTTTATATGTTATACGAAGATGTACGAATGTTTCCAAAGTTAAACGAATGGGTATCTCTTCTTTAAACTTGTATAAATGAATATATTAATTGATAACAAAAGGTTGTATTCATATTCATTTTATAACGTAAAAGCAAATCTTATAACATATTATACGCTACTTTAGTTCTTTAACTCCTATTTTAAGAAAATCAACTCCACAAGACTTTATTGATTGAAGTTATAAACATAACCGCAGTTGAGTTGATGTAACAACAAATGGTTGAATTAAATTATAATACAGTAAGCATTTTTCTTAGATTTTTTCTTGTGATTGCTATAAGTTTTTTAACCAAACCTAAAAAAGCTGTTGTGAAGAATAATAAACTGGTTCTAAATTTGATAAGTTGGTTGCCAATACACATGTGTTGGTAAGCTTTTGATCCCAATCAGCTGTTCATCTGTCATAAGGAGTGAACCTCTGAATTTTCACATTGTTTAAATAAAATTAAAATTTTAAAATAAAAATCTTTCAAAATCTTTTCTTATTGTGCGTCTATTACCCCATAAGAATATACATTTTAATTTTCGTAATTTTTATCTTGAGTAGTTTTTGCTCTATGTTGATTCTACATCAGTCATGACAAAGCCGCTTATATATAATATACGAGCGTAAACTAGCTGGCCCCATCCGGCTTTGCACGGATAGACAAATCAAAGTTAAATGTATATTAACAAAAACAATATATTAATAAATATATTATGCTATGTATTTCTTATGGGGATTTTTAGTAACTTTGACCCAACAAAAAAAACCCCTACTAAAATTTTGAATTTTTTTAAACCCTTTCTTAGCGAGCACCTATGGCCCTAGAGGAAGCTACATATCAAATTTAATTCCAATCCGATCGGTAGTTTTTTTTAGTAACTTTGACCCACACAAACCCCCCTACAATTTTGAATTTTTTGAAAACCTTTCTTAGCGAGCACCTATGGCTCTAGAGGAAGCTACATAACAAATGTTGTTCCAATCCATTCGGTAGTAATTGAGAAATCGTGATCAGTGTGTCAGTGGATTTGGCTTTTATATATATAGAAGATATTGTACTAGAAGTAACACTTAAGTGTATCGAATATTAAAGATGAAATATATTACAACCCGCCACCTCGTTGCACTGGCCTCCACCACCGGTGCTTAATGTAGCAAGCTGTTGTTAGATTGAGTTTATTATGTTAATGTAGTTATTTAACATTTTCGAGTTGGTTAGCGGTACGGAACCCTTGACACGCGACTCTAATTCTTCGTCACTTTATAGGTTTTAGAACGTGTACATCGTAATAATTCCACGAAAACAGCAAACAATTTATTAATATAAAAAACAGCACACAATTAATTAATATAAATAAAACAGCACAAAATTAATTAATACAAATAAAACTGCAGAAAGAAAATTCGCAGAAAACATCTTTAATTTCCTTTTTAATAAGGATGAAATTGCAACATCCTGACATATTATGCAGAATAAAAAGAGATTAAAAAGTTTTAATGCAAAAACCACTTGATTGCAGTAGTTAAACATGCTTTACAGCAAACTACACGACTTCCCTCAATAAGTACTTCAGTTGTTTTATCTCTATGGATTTATAAACTCTATGGATTAGAACTGATGTAAAGACAAAAGGAAGTTCAAAATAATTTCCAATATAAAAATTGTAATATCGATTGCCTTTATTATGAAAAATATCCGAAGTAAGCAACAAAAAATACATGACAAATAGCAGACGACAAAACTCATAAACATTTTACAGTTTGTGATGTAGTCATGTTACATTACAAATTATTAGTATAATTAAACTCATACATTTTTGTTTACTTTATTACTAATAAAGACTAGGGGCAGTGTAAAGCGCACATAAATCACACACCAGAAAATAAGCTAACCTTACACACTTGTTTTGGAGTTCAAACAGAGAGATAGGTAAGAGACTGGTGAACGTTTTTAACCTCTCGGCCATTCTGCTCCCCCAATAGTTTTAAATAATTGATTACAGAAAATTACATTAATTACAAAAAAGACAGTTATAAGCAAAGTGACCCATTAAAAGCTACTTTGTGGAATTTATTTGGTGGATGCGCGACTACAATTAAAAATAACGCCAGTGTGAGAGTAAAGAGGGCTTTAATGGCGTATAATTAAGGGACCATTGTGTGCTCCAGACTTTAGTTGATTGTGTTTTACATGAAAAATTAAATGGAATTTACATAAAAGACCGAGAAAGGCAGTTTGTGCTTGGCTTTTACGTTTGGTGTGAACGTATTTAAATATTTTTTGTTCGAACTGAAATTCCAGGAATGATTATATTAATTAACAAAACGGAAACACGTAATTTTTACAAAATAATTGTTTTGTGTGTATAAACTTTATATCAAAATACAAATTGTTATGAAATTTGTTTTAAAATGTGTACATACAAATTTGAGAAATGTCAGATTTCTTTATAGTCCAACTGTGTGTACATCAGAAGAAAATAAATTGTAAAAAAGTAACAAATTCAAACAAGCTCAGCTTATCTTGCCATTGGAGCTGAAGAAAAAATTAGACAAATTTTCTATGACGTTTATACTGTTTTTAAAAGGTTTACCCTTTCCTTACTTTATCTGACTTTCTAGGTCTGTGAGGAGGGATCCAGTTGTAACACAAATTATTTCATCACTACAATTCTATAAAAAAAATTGATCTAAATCACAAAAAAATATTGTCGTTGTTAATCTGAAAGGTTAGATTATTCGATAAAACAGGTTCTGATTGGTGCGTCAGTGTTTTGAACATGACGCATTCAAATCAGTTTGATGGGTTCCTGTTATTGTTACTCAACCTGATATTGGAGGCATATGTCATTTGTGTTTTGCAAATCAGCTGTCGATGACTAACAGAGCAACGTTGCGTTCTCGGTACAAGTTGATGATTTAAGTAAGAAGCCATTCAATAATGTTGGTTGACAACTCGTGAATTTATAAATTTGAGTTGCAATCACACAATATTATTTACGAGAGAAGACATCGCGTGCTTCGTACGCCAACCTTCGTGGTCTCTCCGCTCGCACAATTTTTAAAATGGGTATCTGACTTAACCTTCGTATGTTAAGAACCACACTCGGTTTGGCGTCAGTACGCTGGGAAACGGGAACATCCTTAAAGAGCGTAGCGTTTGTTTTAAATAATACTAGGGGTTCTGCCTCTGCTCGCTTCGCTAAACAACCATGGAGAAGCCAAAGTAAACAGATTATTGTATACTCTGATATTTTTACACAAACATAGCTAATGTATGAAATAGATCGAAATAGACACGACCATTCCCAAAAATTGTTGATATTATACCAACTAAAGGAAACAATACAATATGTATCAAAAGATTACAGCCTTTCGTTTGCTTTTACCTAAAACTGTTAGTTGTGAAGAATAATTAATTATCTGAGTCTGAATTTGACAAATTGGTTGCAAATAATCGTGTTTGGATCATTGTAGGTCTAATTTAAAATTTTTATCCAAATCAGCTGTTTTATTTATAATATGTAACAACTGATATTATAATTTAATTATTGCTTGCTTTTAGTGTGTTAATCTAACCTAAAAAAACCGGAAAAAAGCTACTAATAAACTGATTCTAAATTTGCTATGTTGGTTGCTATAGTTTTGAGGGTAAACAAACATGTGTCTAAGCTTTTGATCCGAACTACTGTTTTAATTGTATTGTGTTGCATTTTGAAATTTTCAGATCGCAGACACTTTCTGCAAAATTGTTAAGTTTTTTTTATAAAAACAGCTGTTTTATCTGTACAGGGCTGGGAGTGAACTCCCTAATTTTCACTATGTTTTCGACTTAAAATAAAATATTTGCAAAATCCTGGCTTAGTGTGCGTCTATGACCCCATACCTTTAAATTTTCGTATTTGTATCTTAAATAGTTTTTGCTCCACGTTGATTCTATGTCAGTCAGTAAGTCAGCACAAATCCGATTATATGTTATGGGTTTCATAAAATATATACTTAAGAATCGTTTATCTAAAATTCGATAATATATCAGGTTTCTAAAATTATGACGAAATTACGACCTTGTCTAGTAATGTGGACATTTTCCACCCAACAGCGTACAAAACAAGCTATTCTCAATTCTCAGTGAAATAGTTCTCCCAACATCTGCTAGAGTCCTTCACTACAGTCGATATGCAAAGCACGCCCGGAATTCCTATAAATCAATCACCCATTGGGAGAATCGTGCAAACAGCCACTTTCTTAGTCCCATCCAAAGGTCAAACTGTGACTTTCTCTGCGCCGGCGCAATGGAGCGTGCTGAGTTTAATTATTACCAACGACAAGGGCGAACTCTTGAGGATGTTCCGCATAATGAACCGGAACAACGTTTATGCGCAATGCCATCTGTGATCGATGGTAATAACTACTGTTCTGATGGCCTATATCTGCAATCCTAACCTGGACATTATAAATGGTATTTATGTTTAGTCGTAGACATAACCAGTCTTTCACTTGACCTTCTTGTAACTGTTCTCGATTAGCTCGTTATGTTTTCTTTGGTATTTATTTACTACTTTTAATAGTGTGATTAATGTTGTGAAAAATACAATTTCCACATTTAATATTATTATGAAAAGCGACAGCAGAGTGGCAGAGAGGCTAAAGTCGTCGTCCAGACTGCTACAGCCGGTTACAAACTGACCATGGATTCTGTGAGTTATACTCTGCTCGTCCGCCTTCAATAATCTCACCGGCATAAACAACAACAAAAACTGTTATCACTGTTATTACACGCTGCATAATCTACTTCAGTATGACCACTGCAGTAACTAAGTTATATTCTATTTTAAATTACGTCTGCAGTTAGACAAAACCATCTATCCCAGGGAACAATACCTTACCGAACCAATAAGAACTCTTAGTATACTATCTCATTTAATTTCCATTCAAGCAGAATGATCTAAAAAAAACATATCATATATCAGTCATATAAAAAATAAAGTAATTACCTATCTATCTAGCAGGAAGCAACCAAAGTCTGTGTTATATCATAGGTGAGTCTTCCGACTAGTTCACAGTACTTGTTAAAATGCCTACTACTCTCATGATCTTCTTTCCTCAGTCATCTACTTTATTAGATATGCCTTAGACGTTTAATTAATTGTCTATAATCAGCATCCTCTCCACTTACTTTGTCTTACCCCATAAAGTCAAAGACTCTTTAGTCTTCGCCAGTCTCTTTGCATTCCCCAATTACCTTAGATGACTTCTCATCACTTAGTACAATTAAGGTATCGTAGTAATTGGATACAATTTCTTCTGACCTTGGTAGTACTGTAAGTGTGACCTCCGCTAATCGACCGCAGATTGTGAATTTCACCATGTGTATGGCTAAACGAACATCTTAACTTGAAAGACGGAGTATTTAGAATGCCAGAAGCCTCTATAAACTTAGTAACCTGCAGCAATTTTTACTGGTACTGTATTTGTTTACTTACTGGTTTTAGTAAGCGAACAAATATTTAACCCACTTCCGGTCGGTCGATTTAGTAATCCTTCTTAAGTGAGCACCTACTACATAAACCGAGCTTCCATGGAAAATGGCAGATCTCTAATCATTGCCGTTCTAAACATACTGTGATGGTAGAGTAAGTGGAATTTGATAAATATAAGGTTAATATACAACAGTAGTCAATCCCAATATACAAAACTTAAAAAAATACATTACAAAAATACTATTTAAAAATTAGAAAATATTAACTTTTCCGGTATATTTCTAATGACCTTTGTCAATGAAAATACCTAAAAAATGTTAGTTAGGATATTCACGGATAATCAGAAGCACCAGTTTGGCAGTCATCAGATTCCGTATGGATACGCAGTAGCACTACTTTTGTCTACAATCTTTCCCTCTGCGCATCTCTCTGTTCACACGGAATCTTTCGCAATATGCAGAGGACTTTAAATAAACGATACTGTCAAAATAAATAACATAACACTAATCGACAACGCAATTATACGATCTAAGCGATACACTCTATTAGTTAGATACAGAGCCGGAAGTTCGTATTGTTCAAGTCAGGAGATTTTGGATTCCACGACACTGCACACTATCTTCCAATTGCACGGTTATCAATACGTTTTGAACTGTTGCTTTTTCGGAAGGTGCTCCATCGGTCAAAATCTTGCTGTTCTGATCTTACATTATTGCGGAGCATATTTAAGTAGCGTTTCCTCGTGATCAAAATGATTTTTGTTACTCCACGCTTAACATACTTAAAATACGGACCAAACTGGCAAATCAGGATGGCCCTGCATAGATGAATGCGTTTTGTTTTGAGTTTAAATAAAAACTAACTGAACTACAATAATTTTAAATTGACAAAAGATACTTCTAAAAGAAATTATTTCCGATAAATATGGGAATTACCTTACAATTTAATTTAGGTTTTCATTTTTCTTCCATTCTTTATTTAGCTTACTTTAAGTAAAACAACATTTGGTAATAAAATGGAAACACTACGAAGCTAGAACTTAGCACGGACGGACTTGACAAACATAATAAGCAACACAAAAATAATAACTCTGCATTGTTCGGTCAATTATTTTCTATGTCCCTGAAGAATGAGTTGAACCCGAAGAAAAGTTACGTACAATTCCTCCTCGCGAGCTTCCACTTGCCTTGATGGATGATCTGCATCACAGAGCGTGTCAACGGTTATTTCACAACCTGCGAAATTTTATCATAATCCCGGTAGACACGTGCCTTACCGCGCCGGGGGCGTTGCATTGCTAGAGAGAAAGGGAAGAGAAAACACGGGAGAAATATCTATTAGATAAACTGCGCGTAAATAACATGCGATATCTTTATGTCGCCAGGGGAAGTTACACATGCCAACTGTGTGAACTGATACAGTGCGCATAATCACTAGGAGTAAGTAACTGATAGTAATTTAAAAGAATTTGCTAAAACTATGTACAGTCGCCACGCCTTTTCTACTTGGCCAAAATAAATTGCATTTGGTTTAACCTGTTGATACCATTCAAGCGTTCAAACTCAAATTTCATTCACCCTTTCTGAGTAAAAAGGTCCCATCAATGTATTTTATTACATAGGTCCCAGAGCCAATACTATCATACATAAATAAACCATCGATATTTTAAAAAACATTTTAATAAAATGTTATTTTAAAAGAACATCACAAATCTGTTAGATTAGAATTAAGATTAATTAACGGAAATAACATGTTTTATTGATGGTACATGATGAGACGGCTCCAACGGTTTTATTACAAAGCAAAAAGGTGATTCTTTGAATACTAACCGAAGAGCTGTTTTCCAGTATTTAAATATTAGAAAAAGTAAGCATTAAGAAATAATTCGATACCGCTGACGTGAGTTGAGCAAATTTGGCGAGTTGGCCTCAGATTTTTGTCTGCGCTTTGTGAGTTGCAACTCGACCTTGCTGCCTCGGATTAAGGACCGCTTCGCTCGCAAAGGACAAACTAGCGAAGCGAGTTTGCATCCCGGCCGTCGGCCTCGGATCAGATGCTGCCACGGTAAAATACCCCACGTGTATTTGAACAAAGTACTTTTTCATCACTCCGTACCGAAAGTAGCTACTTTCGATGTCAGCTGGTAGCAACGAAAACGATCGTTTCCCAAGCTCTAATTTAGAGCAAGGGAAAAACGATCAGCTGATTTTCCCTTGCTCTAAATTTGTTTTCCCTTGCTCTCAATTAGTTTTCCATTTGCCCGCTACGCGCTCTGACGTCGCTTTGCCGTTTATTCTTACAATTTATATCAGCTGTTCTTATTGTTCAACAATGTAAACCGAAAACAGGAATAGGTATAAATGAGTTTTGCTGTGTTGTTATTATAGCGCATGTTTAAAATCTCTCGAAATATGTCTAATATTCCTGACAATTTGATACAAAAAGCTACAGAGATAATGAAAACCCTTCTACCAGAGAAATCAAGAGAAAGATATGAAGAGTGTATTTTTGTGTATTTTTGCGTCGTGATGAAAAGTACCGTTCATAACTTGTACCGAAAGTGATTTTCCGGCACTTGCTCCAATTATTCCCGTACTCGGCTTCGCCTCGTACGTGAAACTTGGGCGCGCACCGGAAAGTGCCACTTTCGGTACTAGTAATGAAATATACTATTATTTTACGTTTTGATCGATTTTTGGAGGACCAGACGGGCTATAAGGTTGTGTAAAAAACAAAATGTGCATAATAGTCTCCTGTAATTATTTTTGTTGCCTATCGAACTTCTCGTCCGAGCGACTTAGAAAACCAACGTTTATATCAAAATTTAAACCAAATCGGACGTAAAATGCGGCCGTCAGTGCGAATACATATAGTATACATATATATACAAATTTTCGTGACCCAAAAGCGTGTTCTGGGGATTATGACGGTGCTCATTTACCACTCCGAGTTCAGGTCTCACCATAAGAGTCACTGCAATAGCTCATCTTTCTTATTTCTCTAAAAACCTAACAATAATTGCTTCACAATAAACAATACGTAGTTTATGATTAAAATTGAAAGTGTAATGTTATATAGGGTAAGTATTGATGAAAGTTGGATTGAGGCCAAACTGTCAGCGGGTAGCCTTCAATAGTAAATGCATTAATACTGTTGAATCGATATGCTTTTATTACCAATACACCTTGTTTCTTTGTACTGATCCAGTAAATAGATTAGCTATTGTAATTCAGATAGGGTTCCGTACTTTGTCTGTCTTTAAGATGATTTTCACCCACATGGTAAATGTATCATTTTGACACAGTTTGTTGTATTAGAAGTCAGAAAATAGTTTATTAAAAACCTCATCCTCTATATATTTTCGATAATATGACAGTCAATACTGAGTACTCGAATACTTTACAGAAAAACTATCTGATAGTACTAACTAAATTAATAGCTCCAGCTGATAGTACTAGCTAATTGCACTAGCTGATATTACTATCTAATAGCAATAGGAGATAGTACTAGCCTACCTGATTGATTTATAACTGATAGCACTAGTTGATAGCAATATATGATAGTAGTAACTAAATTAATAGCTCTAGCTGATAGAACTAGCTAATTGCACTTGCTATCTAATAGCACTAGGAGATAGTACTACGTGATTGAATTAACTGATAGCACTAGTTGATAGC
>JAGFPH010000516.1:274829-298674 GCA_018207615.1 Philaenus spumarius
GCGAAGCAGTCCATAATCCGAGGCCGCCAGGTCGAGGTGCAAACTCTCAAAGCGCAGTCCATAATCCAAGGCCGCAAGGTCGTGGTGCCAACTGGCAAAGCGCAGTCCATAATACGAGGCCGCAAGGTCGAGATGCAAACTCACAAAGCGCAGTCCATAATCCGAGGCCGCAAGGTCGTGGTTCAAACTGGCAAAGCGCAGTCCAATATCCGAAGCTGCTAGGTCGAGGTGCAAACTCGGGAAGCGAAGCAGTCCATAATCTGAGGCCACAAGGTCGTGGTGCCAACTGGCAAAGCGCAGTCCATAATCCGAGGCCGCAAGGTCGAGATGCAAACTCGCGAAGCGAAGCAGTCCATAATCCGAGGCTGCAAAGTCGTGGTGCCAACAGAACTGGCAAAGCGTAGTCCATAATCCGAGGCCGCAAGGTCGAGGTTCAAACTAATTTCTACTAATATATTTCCTACACGTAGGCAACTATTTTGAACTTTCATGAGTAGGCAAATTTCCCGAATAGTTTGTTGAAACCCTAAAACATATAAACTTAATTTTCGAAATTCGCTCAAATCATATAAGCGGTTCAGCTGAGTGATCAAATAATTCATATTGTTTAACAAATTAAGTATAATTTTTTTTTAATATTTCTAGAACTTATCATTTCATGTTAAAATTATAATTCTCTAAATTCCATTGTCAGGTGGTTTATTTATGCAGCGCATGGAATGTTACATAGTAGTCCAAGGTTTAACAGCTGGTAGTACCAAAGGCGATTTAGGTGGTACTTGAGTTGTCCTAATGTTTTAAAATCAGAAATATTTCCAGTTTTTCTAAACAAGACCCTGAGCCAAAAAAGTGGTTTATTGTTTAGTTAAAGCCAACACTAACCCTCTAAAAGTACAAAACACAAAGCTTATTCTATATTCAGTTTTGGAAGGTTGGCAAGTAACTTTTAAACATCAGCGGTTAATTAAGCCAATTTAGCAAATAAATGTCGTCACAATTTATTCGGATGTATGTAACAGCAGTGAGAATGTAAATCCTTTCCCACCATTTTAATACTGTCGGACTTGCATTGTTTATAGTTAGTGTACAGTTTGGTTTCTAATGAGTTAACAAATATAATCGTAAGCCACAAATCTGTACTTATAATTAAAGTGCGAATCATTCGACTAAAGTGTTGTATACAGTAATAGTCATTCCGAATAATATATTACATTATTCTTCCAGTCAAATGTGTTTCTTTAATACTATAGTAAAACCTCGTTTATCCGACCCTTCAATTATCCGACTCCTTTTCTATGATTCATCAATTTCGTTGCTTTCCAAAAAACCGCCATTTAGAATAGCCTATGTCATTCGGAAGATGAAGTACTGAACAGGTTAATAGGTGGTCGTAATCTTGCTCGTTATCCCTGCAGAGTTTGCATATGAAGAAGTCATGCCCCGTGAACAATAAATACACATTTTCTCAAGCAATGTTCGTGGAAAAGGATCTTGGTCTTGAGAATCCATTATTTAGATGTTTGTTATTTATAAGGTGCTACTAAGTAGGCATTCATGCCGTACACTTTTGTCAAAACAAAACAAATATAAAATAAACGTGTGAATAATTCAGTCAATAAAACAGTAGACTAATGGAATTTCATTAATATTATATGCACGGTCTTGTCAATATGCACGTCACTTGAACAACTCTCCGAGAAATAATTGACGTGTATGAACGATTGTGTGTATATTCAACATGTGAGGAAAACGACGTAAATAATTGATTGCACTTTAATGTATTGGTAAAACTATAATTTTAAGTAAGAGGAAAATTCTACACGTATGCTATTAGGTAGTTGTTAGGATTCCGTGGTGTAACGGGGTGTAATTAAGTCCGTGTGACAATCTCGTAGCGCCTTTATTTTCCCACATTTTTTAATATTATTTTATAAGATGTTATTAGACAACCTAAATTATAGAAGGCTTGGCACTGGACGTCTCAAATCCCCGATTCAGTTCTGTTTACAACCTGTTTGAAAGCTAATAAACATAGACTATGTTATAATCCTTTTTGAAATTGTCTTTAAAAAAAAAGCACCACACCCTCGGATACCGCTTTGAAATTTTTAAACCACCGCCTTCTTGAAACGGAATTAAATTCTGCACATTTGTGTAAACCAATATAATAAACTTTCATGGTGGGTTTCATGAATTGATCTTAAACCGTTCATGATAAACATTTTTATTCATAAACACACATACAAACAACTAAGCAAGATACGACATAATATGTTATATTGTGTTTTTTGTTAGTTTTGACCTGCTGAATAACACGGTAAAGTTTTTGGTAAAATGATTTCGAGACACTCTAAATCAGGATGTCGATCGTATTTTATTTTACTTCTGAAAGTGCTGCAACTTTATTTTATGAGTTAGGATGACTTCTTCACTCAAACCTATGCACCCAGACTAGCAATAATAAAAAACATATTTGGTAACCAAATTGTTCATATGATTTTATTGCAGCCAGTTTATACTTACAGTCCGGCAATACGTGAATATTCTCCCGAACTGCTTTCTCGAACGAGGTAACGTTTACGACTTTTCGTAATCATTAATAAGCGACTAGTTTTTATATATTTCGTTCTAGATTCGATGAAGGAAGCCATTTGGCAATCGACCTTGAGCCTTGAGAAACAGGTTTGATGCAGTTACAGCTATCGTGCATGAATTAATGTTATTAAACTTAGTTTAAAATCGGTTCCTAATTATTAATTTTCCATGTAATTTTATAATCCCACAAATCATACAAGGGGAAAACAAGGCCAATACAAATAAATGGAATTGGTATGAAAAATATAAATCTATTATTTACAAAAACACATTTTTATATTCATTGCCATAGAATACGACTGCATAAAATAGCAGATAAAACAGCTTATTCAGCTATCCAGCTTAGCAACACAATTTTA
Source organism: Philaenus spumarius (assembly GCA_018207615.1). Classification (NCBI taxonomy): domain Eukaryota; kingdom Metazoa; phylum Arthropoda; class Insecta; order Hemiptera; family Aphrophoridae; genus Philaenus; species Philaenus spumarius. Next base: position 277,784 of record JAGFPH010000516.1, read on the forward strand.
GGTTTGGCCTAGTTTATTAACTTTAATAAATACTCATCATTTTTTCTATACATTTACGGAACAGTACCTTTCAAATTACATAAGTGTTATTCCTCCCCTTTTGTAGTAAATACTAAAAAAAGTGACTTTAATAATGTTCGATGTTCACGTATTAATATAATGATATACTTAGTTCACAATAGGTTTCTAATCATGGGTTGTCCATGTAATTTTACACTCCCGCTTTGCATATACTATGGGAAAAACAATGACAAGTCCCTATCAGAAAAATAATTGGCCCATAAAAGTAGTGGTGTCAAAATATAGCCAAGTCCTTTCACAAGTAGAATAGGTCTCAGTTATAACGTGCAGGCCACCTTAGCCGCCCTCGTTAGCCTATTTAATTGAAAATTGTGAATTGATTCAATTATATAAATCGTTTTGAACTTTGATTCTCAAAAACGATTTTGATCTAACAACTTTTGCGGGTCGAAACGTTTTGGGTAGGTAGGCCTACTTGGCTATGTCTTTCACATTTACGATGTTCTGGTGTCTCGGTTGGTTTGTTCTCTTAATCTAATTAAATTCATGATCCAATATTTACTAACACGTGTAGTTAGATCAACTGAAATGTGAATAGTTTACTTCACACCGATTCATGGATTAAGATAGTCAGGATTAAGTTAAGTTGTTACTTAGACGAGGATTAACTTCAAATTGGGATACAATGGAAGATAAAGAACAAATTCCACAATGAATGATGACAAAATTTACAAATCTTACAAAAATAAAGTTCATAATGTGCCCAACAACTTCCCTTATTAATTAAATACATTGTATATACTCACAAACACATATAATCATACATAGGCCTACATACACACAAAAAATAAAGGAAGAAAATACAATTTTGAAGTTTTCTGACAATCATGTAGACTGGAATACTCAAAGAATCATTTAAAAGTTGATTTTTTTATTTTTTATTAGAATTTATTATATTTGATTACTTGTATAAAAAGTACAAGTTGTAAATTTACTATTTTATTCAGATTCCACATAAAAGTTCTGAAAAAAATTATAACTGTAAAATGCATATAGTATGACTAGGTTGTCTGGTATTTAATTAGCTTACAGAATGTTAGAAATTTAACCAAATAAACGAAAAAGAAGTTTTAATCATAAATCCAGGACATAATGTTCTGACCTTCCTATTGCCAGTAGTAATGGGGACTTCCACTTTCTTCAACTTCGGTAGATTTAAAGAGAAAGTAACAAGATATTTGACAAGTAAGTAATAGTCTGGTCTGTCAAGGTCACAATTACTGTCGTGTTTGTCAACATCCGGAAAAAACATTAGAAATGTTCCGTAGTCTCCACATTAAACCTATTAATTTATCTATGATAGTCTTAAGCTTTAAAAAACTAACCACAGAAATTACCAAATGCAGGATAATCGAGTATTTATATATAAAAATCGAACTGCTTCGCAAACAACGCCCCGCTCTGGAGGTGCAGTTTAGTTGCAAATATTGATAGGGTTGTGGCGTCCCTCGAAGTCTTAAGTCGAACAAACATTTCACTACATCACAAACATGTAAAGATTTATACTCATCTTCAATCAGGAATTTATATCAGTGAAAGTTTGAGTACGGTTTTAGCTAAATAAATAAATATAGAAGACTATAAAACTGAACATCTTGTTTTTTACATGACGTTATAACCCGTCTGGTGGGGATTTAACCAGGGGAGGGGGGGGCACCTTCTGACCCGAGGACGATTCCCGGCGTGAGAACCGAGTTTTCCACTGCGAGCGGAACGAAGCAGCGCATGAGCCGGGGCTGGAGCCTGAGGTGGACACAAATTCTACTAATACATTTCGTATACAAAGGCAGCTATTCAGCGCCTTCGTCAGTAGAACAATTTCCCAAATTGTTGGTTGAAGCCCCAAAACATACAAACTCAATTTTGGAAATTCGCTTAACTCACGTCAGCAGTTCACCTGCGTAATCGAATTATTTTAACTATTTATAAACCTAAACTTCTTTAAATTGTTAGGAAATGTCATTACTTTAGCCATCAACTTGAGGTTATATTCTTTAGATTGACAGATAATACATTGACAATAAGTGCACAAGTTTCGTACTTGACTGTTCAAATTATCTTAGTGGATCGTGTGGAAAGCGAATTAACATAAATACGTAAACATGAGAAAAGGTTTTCAGAAATAGATATAGTATGTTGAATTACAAAGTAGCCTATGTTCTCTGTTTTTCCTCCCACCCATTCAACTTTCCATGGCATCGTCCATTTTTTTCATAAACTAGAGAAATACAATTATAAGAACGTCTTATATAGATCTAAGCTCTAAAGGACACTACTGTTTTAAGCTGGGTGAAATGTATTACAATTTTATTGAGTACATCCTTAAAAAATCAGCGTAACTTTGGTCTATTAAAAAACAAAAACCTAACCTAGAAATTAAAACTAAAATATGCTTCTAAGAATAACATTACCTGTTAATGGAAATGCATACACGGAAGTTTAGAAATGCTAAGCAGCTGATTACCGTACCAACACTGAACATGTGAAATCAGCTTAGCTATTTTAAATGGACAAATATTTGTATGAACAACTGGAATTAATTGTTTTCAAACCATTTATAAGTCTACACTTTTTTTATTTTTCACACCAACTTAATGCAATACCATATAGATTGATATCATACATGGACAGTAAATGAACTGACCAATTGTATGACCAATTCAAATTATGGATGATGATATAATTTTTTTGTTTTTGTTTCTTGAGCTAATAACTTTTACAATTGTACATCAATAAATTTTTTAATTGCATATATGAATTCTTTGATCGTTTCTCTACAATAAAGCCACGCAACACTTTTGGATTGGGATAGAATTACTATATTTGGTGATTTTTTTTAAATTTGCTTGCACACGCACCGAAATTGCTTGGCGTTGCAAAAAATTAACATTGACTGTTCTAGGGTTAAGAAATAACAATTCTCACTGTACAACGACTTATACTAATTATCACGCGTTGTTAGAATCGTTATAATTTGATAAGAAGTTACCAACGTTAACGCTCCAGAAATTACCAAATTACCCGGTAATCAAATTCTAATTAAATTTACTAACCCTAATTGAATTAGAATAGAAGTAAAGTACTATAATGTGTTTCTGTTAATAACCGTTGTCCGATGCTTAACTAACCATTAGGGCTAATTAACTGATGAGTTGAACGATCAATTATTGGTTAATTAGAAGAAGTAATTGATGTCCTAAGTGTTCAGGTCGGTCAATGTACTGGAATGGCCGATTTCAAATTCACTTTTTCTTTCTTTCTATTTTTAATTCGTTACACAGGACGGTTGTATTCAGACCCTGATACTAATGAGCTTTAGCAATACCACAAAACCGTTAAGTGTCGAATAGTTCATTGATTATCGACCATTTATTAAATAATGAAATCATTCTTATCCGTTCATTAAAGTCATTGTTCAAACATATTCTACTGCGTAATGTAGGATGTGTGTATTCGTACATAAAAGTGAAAAACAATTGACCGAGAGTTAAGTAAGGTCCTGTTTAAAGACCGTTCAACATTTCATTAGTCAGTATGTTTGTTACGCGTTTACAATAAAACGGGTTGTTCGATTTTCTCAAAATTTGGCATAATTGTTCCTTGGAGTCAGGAAACCGACGTATGTGTGGGATATTTGTGTACATCACAACAGTTTTAGTATTAGTTTATATCTTGTACATGAGTCATAACGTATTGTTCGATGTTCGCTATGTCAACAGTAGTAGATGAACGATTAGCATCTGTGACTACAGTTTTAATGATTTTTGGTTCGATCCCATTAATAAATAAACCTTTTTACTTATTCAAATATGTTTGATATTAATATGTATCGTAACCTTGTTCTTGGTTCTATCCCATGAATCAATTAACATTATTTTTAGTTTTTCAATAGTGTTCAATATTGATGTGGCATAATCATATATGGTCTAAATTTGGCTTTCAGTTCGACAAATAAATCTTTAAAAACACTGGTAAATTAATACGATAAAACTCGACGTTAAACAAATTGTAGTTAAACACAAACGTTTATGATTATTTAATGCCTTACTTGACTGGTTATTTATATCTATACATATAATTTCGTAAGCCGAATTTTGAGAGAAAGATTGTGGGAGCTTGGAAGGTCGTACAAAGCTGGGTATGATTTGTATACAAACACATATTTTAAGGTTATGTTTATAGGTTTTTGCTAATAGCCTTTATAGGTTCCATAGTTTATAAGGAAATTTTGTTATGAAAAACTTGAATTATTATATTAAATTTAATTTGTATTTACAAAATAAAATTATTGTACAACACATTAAAGTTTGTTTCAATATAAATAGGGGCATTTGCCCCTACAAGCCACTAGTTTTGCTATATTTTACTATTTTTTGTACTTAGGCACTAGGTTTGATAATGCCGGATAAAGAGGCAAAACGACGTAACCTATAAAAAGGAAAAGATAAAATTTAAAAAAACTGTGTAAGTACAAAAAATAGTTAAATATACAAACGTTTATTTCGACATAAATTATAAAATTGTAACTTGTAAGAGAATCTTAATCGAAAAAAACAAACAAATTCATAACTGATACTATGAACCAAATAAAACTTAGTTAAGGTGATTTAAAATTTAGGAGTAAGCCTTTTACCAATTTTATATCGATTGTTCTGTATTTCGTATAACATAAAAAATCTGATTATCTCTCCCTCACGGAAAACTGTTGGATTATACATGAATATTCCTGAAAGGTTTTAAAATAACGTGTAATAATTTGTATTTCTGCAGTCCATATTTTTACGCAATTGCAAGGATGGTTAAGGTAAAACAAAATAAAAACCGAAAAAATGATCAATAATTAATTGTTCAATATGTTATCGTATCTCTACCTCGAATCCGAATCCTGCCTTTTTTTTTTTTTTTTTACATATTACTGATGTCGTCTGATATAATTTTTTTTTTACATATTACTGATATTACAAAAGGAAAATGTAACTGAGGCGTAAGAGGAATATGAAAAGACACATTTCTATTCAGCAAACCTGCGATGTGATTTGGACTAAAGGGATGCAAAATAATTATCGAATTGGTTTAACAGATCTTGAACATTATTGGCTAGAAACGACATGTATTTATGCCATATGTTTTCAGAACCATATTATCACTTATTAGACAAAAAAGTTTATAAAAATCTGCAATAAAGAGCAGACTGTTTACAGAGCTACTATTTATAATATATTTTGTTATAGCTTGTTTATAAAATTATCTTATAAACATAATTAAAATCTAAGTAACTAAATCAATGTATATATATCCGTAAAACTAACCTTAAATGTCAAATTGATGTTGTAGGAAGCAAAATAATAATGTTTTATAGATTAGGCCTCCGAATTAATAATTATTGATGTTGAAAGTCGAACACAAGATCGCATCCGACATGGACACAGTCAATGTGGGCGTTACATATGTATAATTACGACAAAAATACGCATTCTGTTTTAGTACATCCTTGTATTTGCGCCTAGATGTTAGACAGAATTTCATTAATAGACGTCAAGAATTCGAATTACAGGAGGATACCATAACACAAAGACTAACTTTGAAGTATAGTGCATTCTGACCATATAATAACAGTAAAGAAGAAACACATTTTTCAGCTGAAGAACTACCGCCACCCCTGTTACTACAGACATAAACAATGGGCACGAGTGTCCGCACCTTCTACTTTGATAACTTCTGCCTACTGCGCATTTATCTGCCACACACCACACAGACTACTAAGAACCATACTCTGATTTCCCTTCGTCTTTCCGTTGGAATTGACCACACTGATTCAGTAGGCCTATAGTGTTAATTTAAAGATGTATGTTATCACCATAGTAGCGCAAGGTAATGCACTAGGTCAAGTTCCAGTCTCACGTAAGCAGTGGATATATTACAAGAACTAGTTTACCCTGTTTTTACCCCTCCACCCATCTTTTCCCACTTCATTACTTGCTCTCATTTATAACAGTGATAAGGAACACAGAATGATATTACATACATAATTTGAAAGATTTACAACAAACCGTTTGAAAGAAGTAAGGATTCAAAAGTGAAAATTAGACACTGACTAATAAATAAATATTGAGCTAACTTGTGAGAAGGTATGCTTGATGACATACATTAGGCAACTACATTCGTAGTCCATTGAATAACGGTTTTCCGATCAGAAAGAATTATTTTAAAAAAGACCGATTGCCGTGAAATTTGAACAGTAATCTAGGAACAAAAGTGACCTAACACCTCGGGCTTTTACCCTGGGATGGATGTACCCCTTCTCGGGGATCGAAATTATTATATTCAAAATAACTACAAGAATCGATAGAGGAATGAATTTCAAGCAAAAGGTTTCATGTTATTTCGATAAGTCAATATTGTTTTAGTTATTCTGATTAAAAATGTTGTTTTTTCAACAAAAAAATCTATTTTTGAACGTTTTTTCGCGAATAACTCGTAACCCTTACGTTTTAACAAATACATTGTAATAGACAAAAATAAAGCTTATAAAAAACAAGAAGATTGTTTTTTTATGAATTTTTTAGGTGTATTTTACGAACAGAGTTATAGCTGATTGAAGGTGACGTCTTGTCCGTCGAAAACTGAAGACGAAACATTCAACATTCAGTAACGGGAAAACTACGGTAAACATTTTTCTGAGGAAAATGTAAGTAATGTTTCAAAGTACCTGAAATGACCTTTTAAATGAGCTTTTATAAAACTTCCTATCATAAAAACTAAAGGAGTTATGATGAAAATGTGTTGCTGCTTTATTGGAGAAAAAGTCGGCAATGAATCCAACTGCTTTACCACAAGAGTTGAAATTGATCTTAATCCATGTATTAACTTTTTTTAAGTAGACTACTAATAATATGTTTCAGAAATTTGACTGGTTTGAAATTCCTGCATTTGAACAAAATTTTTATTAAAATTTTTGTAAACACTTTACATTATTTTTAAACCAATTCCTTTCTTTTGAAATTGTTCAAAAACTAAAGAAGATACGTAAAAATGCAAGAGTAAAAATTTAGTTTTATTTGCACTTAACATTTTTGTTTTATTTTTATTTCTCTAGGATAAAAGTCAAATGAGGTACGACTGTTTGAATTTTTCATTTGAGTGCGAGGACCTACTTCCCCGAGCCCTTTAAACTCAAAAATATCTAAAACGAAGGGTCCAGCTACGTTTAATGTTTTATTAGTATTAACACTTTAAATTCCCTGCAAAATGGTTGTTAGAACGATTACATAACTTAAAAATTAAGAAGGTTGTCGTTGAAAACCCAATTGCATTTTTTCGGAGACATTTCGGAATAGAAAATTGTTTAATTTCCTTATCATATATTCTTGAATTGGTTCTTCAACAAGTAACTTCAGAACAAGTTTTTTATTTATTTTGCATCATTGAACATACTCATTTTAATCGTTAAACTGCCGTCAATGCTTATTGTAGAATTTGTTCTTTATTATGAATCTTAAAAACAAAAAACCTTCCATCTTGAAAATTATTTCGATAGTTAAATCAGTTCAAACTTTTAATTTTATAGGCAAGGGGGCGGGGCGGCTAAAAGGGCTTGGATGATTTAAACCTAAATTGTAGACCTATTCTGCTGGCCAAATTTTCGATCTCGCTATTTTTATTGGCTGAAACGTTTTGGATAGAAACTTGACCCTGTTTTTCACCTTTTAAGTTTTCTCAGCGGTCGTACGTTTGTCGAGTTTAGGTGGACACTGTCGATGTTGAGCTGAAACGTTTTACATTTTGAATATTCAATCAAAGACATATGTTTTATGTTACCTTTACCTTTTACGGGAGGATTGGACATGTTGCTTCCGAGTTAGAGAAGTTAGTCAATTTACAAAGACATGAACACCAAAGATTACATTAAAACTGTATCGATATTGCTAATGTAATGTAATGCACTGCAGGGTCAATATGGACCACGCCCAGTTGTACCAACCTTGCCAAGCCAACACTTTCCCTAGCAACTTTATTACATTCTACATTCTCCGTGTTAACTACGAACGTGTATATCTGAAACATGTAGACCTACGTTGAATCCACTCGCTATTCGTTACCCGATTAAGTATATTAGAGAAGCACCAAATCTGCTAAAGGAAGCTTGTTAAAAATACTAGAAGAGACCACGTACTGCTTCTCACGCCTACCCTCAATATCATCTTAAACAAACATTTATGTTATAATTTCTTTCCATTAATTAAAAGAGTAGGATTATTCATGACATCAAAACTAATATGATATAATGAATTAGAGGGCTCCACCACTGCTCGCTTCGCTCACCAACCTCTACGTTGGCAATGCAAACAGATTATTGTATACTATGATATTTTCACGGATATGACAACAGAGATTTTTTATTTTTACAAAATGGTCAAATAGGCCTAGTAAAGAAAAAAAGTTGACATAATTTTAATAGTCATGGGAATTGTGATAGTTAGCCTTTTTCGTTGTTTGTGTTTGCTGTTATCTAAACTAAAAAAGATGAAGCTTGTAAAAAATTATTACCTTATTCTAAATTTACCACGTTGGTTGCTATGGTAATACAGTAAATTTAAAAGCTTTCAAAAAACGTATGTTGGTTCAGATTAGGCCTAACCTCAAATTCTGTTGCTAAGTTTTTGATTCAAATTAGCTGTTTCTTTTTCTGTTATAGGGCTGGGAGTGAACAACAGTATGTTGACCATTTTCTACAGTTAAAATGCAAAATCCTTTCTTTATTGGACTTCTTTATAGTTGAAGGTATCCTGAAAAGTTTAAGGCTCTAGCTATCATAGTTTTGGCTATACGTTGATTATGAATCAGTCGGTTAATCAGGACTTCTTCTTTTATATATTGAGATTAAATGTCTTAATCAAATTAATTAATAGTTAATTATATCAGAAATTATAACAAAAGTTAAAAAGGACCAGCATGCTTTATCATAAAATAAGGTACAAATTAGAAATACAAATTGTTTCAATGTTTTAAAACAGCTGATAGTGAAAACACCACTCAGAAATAGTAAAAATGGAAGTTTAAACTTTTAAAGCGTAAACAGCTGATTATTGTACCAACAGTGAATATTATTAGTCAACGGAATTAGTTTTAAACGGAAAAATATTTAAAATGGTCGAATTGCATTTTCTAAACTATTTACATGTCCAAACGTTTACCCACCAACTTCAGTTTATATTCTTTAGATTTACATATATAATACATAGACAGTAAGTAGTCTACACAGGTTTCAAATTATTTTACTAACAGTTCAAATTATCTAAGTAGTTCGATCATTCTAAAATAATATTAGTGTGGAAAGCGAATAAAACAAGATAAATACGTAAACTTGAGTGTTTTTAGAAACATGTATGGTTTAACAAAGTCCATTCTCTCTCTCTCCTTCTCCCACCCATGTAACTTTTCATAACGGCGTCCCATAAACTATAAGATCTTAATAGATTTTTAATAGATGTAAGATCTAGGTATATTAAAGTTTTTTAGTGGGTAAGTGAAATGAAGTAAAGTTCTTTAGACGCGGTAGGTTAAATTGACCTGGATCTGACGAAAAAGTAAACGCTTCCCCTTCTCCGACACGCCTGCGTAGTACGAGAAGAAAGATCGAGATAATCATTTATACTCTCTCCGTAGCCTACGTCACATACGCAAGTACTGTGTCAATATGTAGCATAGGAATCCAGCAGACGCTTGATAACTATAATGTACATTAACTGATCATGTTTTAATATTTTTTAAATGTTTGTTAAAATATTCAAGCTAATGGACAAAATCAGCTGTTAAGTTTGAATAGTTTCAACATTTGGGAGATCGTCAACATGGTCAATTTACAGAGAATATAATTTAATATTTTACACGAAGACCTGAAATACATATTGGAAAACAAAACGAAAAATCATACATTTTAAATAGCCCTGCTTAAATCAATGATTTTAATTCCAAATATTTTAAATTCAGACATTTAGGAAAATACATGTTACTGTTCAATTGAAAATAAACTCAGTTTTTAAACGTCAGTAGGCCTATATTTATAAATTAACAGAGGTTCACACTATTATGATAAAATAGCAATAATACCCTCCTGATTTGTAGATCGAGCGTAATCATAGATCTTCTAGAGTCAATTATTAACCACAAACGAATAAGATTAACTGTTTTGACACGGCTATAAACATTCAAATTTACAAGACACAAACTAGGAAAACCGGTAGTGAAAATGAACGTTTCTGTACAAAAGTAGGCTGCCATGGTCGGTACAAATAATTCACTCACTTTGCAGCTTACAATGCAAATGCCATCAAAGCAAACGAATTGTAATAAGTTTTAATAGTCAAACGATAGTGTTTTCAATACAGACGCGTTTTCACATTACGGCGGCGAACGAGTTACACGTGTTTTCCTGTCTAATGAGACAATTACTCGTGCTTGCTGCCTACCGCGAGTAAGGTTTACTTCTCCATTGTGGACGAGGTTGACTCTTCAAGTACTTCCGCGATGTATATTCTATTAGCAAACAACACGTGATTATATTAAATCGTGTATTTCTTTTTATTGCTGACATAAATGTAGTGATTATGAAAACAAACCGGTGGAAGTGAGGTATCTATTAATATACAAGCAAGATGTTTGTCACGCAGATATCTCAGGAGCTACGGAACCAATTTTGATGGCCGGTTGCCCATTTCAAGGTCTCTGGGTATATACAGACAGAGATATAGTGATACGGATATAGTGATCACTATATCAATTCTGAACAGATATAGTGATGTAAAATATTTTTGAAGTGAAAACTTCTTATGGCGCGTTAGGCACTTTTTCAGATAGGTAAAAATCTCTGATCTCGCGTGATCGTCAGCTATTATTCGTCATCGCCTCTGTGTTTACAAAATAGAGATAGCACTAAATAACTCAATTCCAACACAGTCAACGGTAGCATAGTGGTCAGTATCCCCGTCTGTCACGCGGGAGACCGGGGTTCGATTCCCCGCCGGGGAGGAATATTTTTTTTACATAAAACCCATTGCAACTCCAGAAATAGGTAAGATAGTTCAAGTTTGATATAAGCGATGTGTATGTTACGGTTTACAAGTGTACCAAGCACCACGATTTTATTTTAATAATTTTCAAAATGGCGGCAGTTACAAATGTTTAAAGTGGAATATCTTGAAAACCGTTAACATAACAAAAAGTGTACAAGAGACAACACATTTTGTTTTTAACGTCAGACAAAATGGCTTTTTTCGTTTCTGTAGCTCAAAGCATAACTGAGTTATCTAGAAAAAACTGTAATCATAATTTCTTGGTAATTGTCTACAACATGAAAGATTATTCTAAAACCAACATTTTTTGAATTAACTAACCTAATGTTGTAACTTATGTTAAATTTGAGTACTTGGTGATACCTCTAAAATGGACATAGATAAATTAGCTATCTTGGTTGATATGATAATGAATGTAAATTCATTAAAGAAACGCGTGTTGTTTCAGTATATGAATAACCAAAATTATATTTTTTAATTTATTATTTGACTATAGACAATCATTTTTATGATATTTTTTAGATTTTATTTTAAATGGGTCAAGGTAAAAATAATTTTCAAATTTCAGATTAAACCAATATAACCAACGATTTATATTCATGACAGTTTTCACTTCTGATTGCAGTCCCACGACTGCTTTCTTTTTTTAAATACGGGGAGAGGGAAACCAACCCATATAAGAAAGAGAAAAAGAAGAGTTACCGTAACAATTTCACTTCAGAGCTGTGAATATAGTATACAATATATTATGTAGTATAGGCCTACTCACATAGGCTATATAGTAGGCCTATAAACTGTATATTTGCTGAAATCAAACAGAATTTGAATGGTTTATTAATTTGAATTTTTTTTTAAAGTACATCCATGACCTATAAAACCCATTTTTATATTTAGCTGACCGCCAACATAACGGCACAACTTTGTTTAGGCCTAGACTGAACTAACCAACACACGTTCCTTGAACGTATTTATTTCATTGCTGTGCCATCCAATTTAGAAGCAGTTGATTATTATTATTTTACAACAATCTGTTTTCGAACATTTAACGACAGATTCAACACGATAACATATTTAGAGTCCATGGACGAAATCTTAGATAAAATTACGAAAGTAAATGGTCAAATAAGTATTGAAATGATTTCACTGGAAAATTACCTTATTCAAACCAAGCAACTTCTTTCTTAGGCCATCATTAAAGTCGCCTACTGTGATTTCTTAGCGGACAAATGGACGTGATGGAATACAACTTAAACTCGGAATCTCACAACTAATACTTTCAGTACAAGCTGCAATAATAAAACTATACCAAAAATGTTAGATTAAGCTATAATGTTATAGTGTGATTATTGTAGCTCTTGCATCACTGTAGACGACAACATTATCATTGAAACGCGATTGAGTAGTAAACGTATTAGTTGTGAGATTGTATTCTATTAAGTATGCATTTTCATAAGTCAAGTTCAATACTTAATCTATACTAATATTATAAAGAGGTAAAGTTTGTTTGTTTGTATGTAGGGGGTAATCTCTGGCACTACTGAACCGATTGAAAAAATAGTTTTACTAATAAAAAACTACACTTTCCCTGAATAACATAGGCTATAATTCATTTCGATAAAAACCTTTTTTTATTTCAATATTTGTAAATTTTGTCGGAAAAATTTTTTAGGTTAGGCCTAGAATTATAAACCAACATGTATTTACATTTATTACCATAGCAACCAATTGAATAAAATAACAGATAATATAGCTGTTTGCTCCAATATTTCCATTAACAGCTGATTTCTAAATTTGAAGCAATTATTTTTGTATTTCTAGCTTTTAGGTTAGGGTTTTAAAGTGTAGACCTGAGCCTTGCTGGTTCTTTAACCATTATCATAACTGCTGTTATAAAATATAAGAAATAATTTAATTTGAACATTTAACATTATTTACCATCTTATTTTTGAGGTTATTATTAATTATTATAAATAAAACATAGCATATGTTTTTAGAAGGTTCCATTCGGGGTTGGCGTGCGGAGCACGCAGGTATCTCCCTTAGTTAGATATAAAAATGAGAGATTTAATAGTTAAAAGTTTTTGTTCTATTGTGTTCTAGTAAGGAAGAGTAGGCATATACAAACATAACTAAAATATTATAAGCAAAATTTAAAATTTGTATCATAAAAAGAAATTATGAACGTCAGATATTAGGCAATTCGCAGAGCTACTTTTAAAACGATATTAGTAAAAAATACTGGATGGATTTCTTTTAGTTTTGGTGTTATTTTAAAGAGGAAGATCCTTACTTCATTTGTATAGGTACAATACAGCTTTTATAAATGTGGAAAAAAATTCAATATATTTTCTATTTATTATTTTTAAATTTAAATTTTGCTTCAAGTGCAGTTACTTACCCAAACCTAAATGCGAATAAACGCATCTGTAGAATACCTGAGGAAATTTGGATTGTACTCGTATACTACTAGCGGTTCGCTTAGAATATTAAATTTATGTCTTGAAAAACATAAAAATGTCAACTTTCAGTAAGCAGACTTTTAACAGAAGCATGGTTAGGTTAGGTTAACTAATTCAATACGCATAAGTGCATATGGGTGTCACTAAAAACCGTAGCGAGCTGAACAAGATCGTATTGTATACATTGAAATAAATTTAAAAAGTTCAGTAGGTAGATCTTTTTCCGAATTCGGCTTAGTTTATTCGCAATCCGCCATTTTGTTTTGTTTTTACAAAAAATCATTGTAACTCCAGAAATAGACAAATTAATGAGTACAAAATTGGTATAAGCAATTTGTGTGTTACGACTTAAAAGTGTACCAAACACAAAGAATGTACTATGTTTATAATTTTCAAAATGGCGGCCGCTCCAAATTTTTAACGTGGAGTATCTTAAAAACCACTAACTTCACAAAATATACGTACAAGAGACAAAATATATTTTTTTGACGACAAACAAAATGTTTTGTTTTCGTTTGTGTATGTCAAAGTACATCCAAGTTATCGAGAAAAAACTGAAAACATAATTTCTTGGTATGCCTAATTGTCTGCAACATCCAGAATTAGCCCGAAACCAACATTTTTTAAATTCTTACAGTTTTAATAAATAAGATAAAATACATTGCGCTGAAATTTTGGTTTTAGGCTACTTTTAAATGTTGTAGAGAAATTGTTAAAATTTGTATGTCAATAACTCGGTCTTTTGATCTTAAAAAACGAAAAAACTAATTATTTTGTCTGTCGTTAAAATTGTTTTTTTTTACGTTAACGGGATTCAAGATATTTGACTTTAAAACTGTGTAACAGCCACAATTTAGAAAATTATTAAAATCAATTCTTCCTGTTTGGTACACTTGTTAATGGTAGCTTACAAAATGCTTAGCCTATACCACATTTTAACTCAATATCTTCTATTTCTGGAGTTATAATGAGTTTTTATTTTTTTAAATTGTTTCAACTAAGATAAGCCAAATTCGAAAAAAGAGATCGAACATTTTTCATTTATTTCAATGCATACAAAACGATCCTGTATAACCCGCTAAGGTTTTGCATGCCACTCTGTAAAAATAGTTTAACTCACTTTACATGTCATAATGTGCAACAACATAATTGTTAAATAAAACTGAAATCACGAGTTTTTGCTATTTTCTGTAACAAATACAAATAATTTTACCTTAAAATGTAGACCATTTGCTCAATAGCTCAAAACCAACCTGAAACAAAATAAAACAAAACAATTAAAATTAGTTAAACTAACAATTAAACGATAATAATTATTATTAAAATTATTTGATCAAGTAATAGATCTCGGATTTGCTTTTCCCACTTAGAACCAACATTAGTATTGCCTGAATTGCCTGAATCAAGTGATCTAGGTAAAGTCACAACAGATAAAATATTAGCTAAAAAGATAACCAATTGGGACATTGTCTTTAAAACTTGATGCTACAGACATAATAGCGGACCGTGTTTGAGTTGATATTCACCGCACAGTGTTATCAAGTTGTAAGGTAGGTGAGGAAGTCTTTTCCAGCTGAGATTTGTGCAAGATATCTTTTACCTTTGCCAAAACGGATGTGCATTACTGTATTGGAGTTAGAAATCCAGTTCAGGCTCTAATGTTGAACGGAACTCATGAAAATAAATATTTCCACAAGTATAGACAAAAATAGTATACTCGCACTTTATCAAGTTTAAAAATATAAAGCGAGGCAGTTCAGGCGGTGCGGCGTTTATAAACATCGCAGGCAATTATTTTCCAGAGAAAACAAACTGAAAGACTAATGTATAAATGTGAGCAAGCCGTTTCATTAAACAAATAACTTTTGTTCTTTCATTCTTTGAAATTTTAAATGCTCCGCTCATGTTTCCCTTAGCTTGAATTAAACATCTGAATAGAATTATGGAATTATACTTCTCCTCGACGTACAAGTCATACTAAATACATTATGTTCGTTCGGCCAAAGATACGACTTGTCCCTACTGATTCTAATGAAACTATGGCTCATCAGCCTATAGATTAATATTGAACTTAAACACTTTACCGTTTTCAGTTTATCTCAGACTTATCTCGAGGCTCATTTGAAACACAAGAATAAGCATGATTTACTTCATGTTTGTATTCTGTAGTTCAACGGAGTACTTATAATTTCGTCATATCCGTCTATAGAAACAAAACGAAAAATATGAAGTGTTTTTAGCGAATTTCCTTAAGAAATATGAGCTACTGCAATGACTCTTACGGTGAGATCTAAGGTCAGGAGTGGTCAATGAGCACCGATCATGGTCCCCCGAATACGTTTTTGGGCCATGAAGGGGAACGGGGAAGGGGGGTGAGTGTGGTGCGTTCTCACTCTAACGGCCGCAATTTACATTCAATTTGATCCAAATTTGGTACACAGGTTGGTTTTCTAAGCCGCTCATTAGCCAACAAATCCAACAAACTGAAGCACGTTTTTGACCAGAAGTAAAAACTATTTTATATTTTATTGTACTAAAACTTTTTGGGGGTTTTATCTAAAGAAATACATATAGTAGATTATTCTGTACATTTTTTTTTTTTTACACAACTTATTAGTGTAAAATCGTCTGGTTCGGCCGACTTATTAGACCAACTGCTTCGTCCAAAACGTAAAATACCATAAAAGTACCCAACGACTTTACTGGGGGGGGGGGGGGGGCAGCTTCTGATACGAGGCCGAAGCATCCTGCAAGGTCTATGTGAAACTCGCAAATCTAGTTTTTCCGATGCGGAACTAAGCCGGGGCTGTAGCCTGAGGTGAAAATAAAGTTCACTACGGTAACATATTTCGTACGCGCAGGCAGCTTATTAATATTTGGTCGCCTTCGTGAGGAGACCAATTTCCCAAATACAAGAGTTGGCTGAAACCCAAAAACATACAAGCTTAATTTTGAAAATTCTCACAACTCACGTCAGAGGTGATGGAATTATTTTTATAATGAATTCTATATTTAAGATGTACAAAAACCTTGTAACAAATAAAAGATGAAAAGTAATGAAAGTAAAGTAAGATGAAAGTACAGTGTAATTTAATAAAATGATAATTTAATAAATCAAGTCAATTCCAATTATACCCGATTAATACCAGGTCGGGACGTGTGGGTCTGCATCAAAATTAATGCAAATTGCAATGACGGCTTTCAGTTCTTCCATTTAATTGGATTACGCAAAAGTTTAAATGACGAAAAGTACTAAAACCAGATACTAACACGTACGTTCAAAAGTAATGGAAATTTGTAAGTGGAGATATTGCCCAAACTTCCGGGAAATTGTTCAAGAAATCTGCTCGTTTTAGTGTTTAATTTTATTCTCTCGCCAACAGAAGAATAAAACTTGGATTTAAAAAATCTGTCAATTTGTCTCAGAGACGATACTGGTTTTTTTCTTAACACGTTTAATTACATAGTGTGTGTACAAGTATACAAACTCTTTGGTGATACTTCGATGTCGTTATGAAACAGCCTATTATGGTACAGTGCATCATTATCTGTACTGTGTAATTCCTCTTTGGGGAACTCATCAGTCAGAATATAAGAATAGTGTTTGTGCTAGAAAAAGGCATTATTAAGGGGGTTAAAAAACACCAAGTCTTAAAAATTCTTTCGAAAAGCTTACGTAGGCCTACTTACACTTACGTGTATTTACTTACTTTCGTTATTTGTGTTTTTTGTTTAATTCAAATTTCCAAAATATGGACATGTACATACATAACTTCAACTCCAGGCAAGCTTGTGACTTTCATTATTTTTTTTTTTTTTTTTGCGAACACGAATTCGAATTGTAGCCAACATTTAAAATATATTTTCTTTGAAGGAATCAGTTCACCCTATTTATTTGATTTTAAGATTAATACTAAAGTAGCTGAACTACATAAGAAATCAAAAAGATAGGTTTCTTAGTTACGGGATCCTAAAAACAAAAAAATAATGTAGCCTATACACAGTTAATAAACTTCAGATAAAGAGGTATGGAAGAGACAAAGACTGCAGGAAAATACATTACGGCCATAACAAACGATAATAAACTTATGACACGTGTCTATGCATGCAGCTGATGTTGTCATAACAGTAATATTTCTTGCTGGTTTTGAATCAAGTAGAGTAGAGGTTTAAATTTTATTAACAACACCAGAAAGAATATTAAAATTGAAAGAATTTTATTTTTGTAGTACTTACAATATTCTTTACAAATTATAGGCTACAAACATATATATACTTCCTTTATAAAAAACTTAAACAAATATAAACAGAAAACAACCGACTAAAGATTGTGCCTGTATTGGGATTACCTTAGACGTAACTGGGATGGATGAAAAGGAAATATTAAAATGCAGACATTATTAACTTACTATAGTGAAAAGTAACTGAAATGAAATAGTGACATTTACCATTTATAACCAAAACGCGAATAAGCATAAAAAAACAAAAGGTTATGTACCATTACACCAGTTTTCCACGCCTTCGAGATTCCGCAAAAAAATCTGAGTTGTTTTAGAAAAATAAAAACTGATTTATCAGAGTCCACATCAAAAAGCAATTTATTCCATAGTTTAGGGGTTAGATATACATAACGAATTTTAAATGCATTCCAGAAGGGCATTGTAATTTGGTGTTTATTGGCCTTACTACAAAAATAAGCATGAAATATTTATTTCTATTTCCGCTCATACAGAATTTGTCGTGAATACATGCCTCCTAAGGCACGATGCAAATGAATTTCAAGACAGTCTTGAGGATGACCATCAGAAAGTAAAATGGCATATCCGATGTGACTACTATGTTAGTGTTCTAAAATCGAGGGTCTTTAGTTGCATCTATGTTCAAAGAAGGATGTCTGTTATTTACAGTTTCCACGTGTTTGGCCTAGCTTTGAAAACGTTTAATGACTACATCCAGACCGGTCATAGAGATAAGTGTTATTAAAATCAGAGGCAGCAATCTCTGCCGGCAATCATTACTAGCCGCCATCTTGGACTCGGGTTATAAATAGCGAGAGCAGCATGAATGGACGTAGGTCATCGGCGTGAAGGTATGGCTTTTAAATGTTTCCAGAAATAGACTTTACTGGAACGGGATGTTGTTTTACTGTTTGACTCTGTAGAATAAATAAATAAGGTTGTAGTTGATTGAAAGACATTTTCAACTAAATTACTATTTTAAGTTCCTTGTCAGTCTGCAGTTCACGTAAAATATCTTCTTTTTTTGTGGGTCTACTGATTTCGGAGTCATAAGACCCCAATATCAAGTCTATAAAACATTTATATTAGGCTGTACATCCATTAAGTCAGTACAAATTATTCATCCACTCAGCCGAACTGTGTGAGTTGAGCGAATTTACAAAATTAAGTTTATATGTTTTAGAGTTTCAACCAACTATTTGGGAATTGGTCTACTCACGAATACATAGAATATATGAGGTGGCTACGAAATATATTAATATAATTTGTTAGCACCTCAACCTCCAACCCTGGCTCTCGAAACAAATTCGCTTCATGAGTTTGCATCCCGGCCGTCGGCCGAGTAACAGAAGCTGCCCACGATAAAATCCTCCTCGTGGATTTGAACCGAGTACTTTTATGGTATTTTACGTTTTATCGATTTTGAGGGAAGCAGACGAGCTATAAAGTCTTATCAAACAACAAAATACGCAGAATTATAATATAATATATTAATTTTGTTTAGATAAAACCCCCAAACAGTTTCGTTCTTTAGTACGAAACATCTAAAAAAAATTTACTTTCTGGCAAAAAAGTGCTATAGCTTGTTGGGCTTAATTGGAAAACGAACTCGTCCGAGCCACTTAGAAAACCAACTTGTGTACCAAATTTGGACGTTAAATGCGGCGGTTAGATATATATATTAAGTATATATCATTTTTAATGACACCCCAAAACGTGTTCTTTGACCATTCCCGACCTTAGCTCATCTTTATTGTGGAATTTCGCTAAAAACACGCACACATAAAGCACTACACGAACTAACGCTTTAAATAAATTTAAAGCTACTTCAATTTGATGAATCAGAAGATATGTGTGTGCATCACAAAATCTTGAGATGGAGTGGTAGTAAGGGGATGAGGGGTTTAAGATTTTGTAAATAGGTTTTCTAAGATCACTCTGGATAACTGTTACTAGATCAGATTTTATATAATAATGTCTTTCCGTTTTTTTAAGTAATAGAGGTGGTTAGTTTTCAAAATATCATCATGTATACCAAATGCAATAAAAAGACAATTTTAAGAGTTCGTAATTTAAATAGGGTGTAAAAAATTTACTTTTGAAAGGCTAATGAAGTCTCTCGACATAAACACCGACAGTTTAAGTCAAACGCCTAGTAGTAGTGACTTACAAAGTTTTAGCAAATAATTTTAAACATACCGGGTGTTTCAAAATGATTATCGGGGTTTTAAGGCTTTATAGCATTTATTACATTTAACTTATAATGATAAATAATACATCAAATGAAAGAGCAACTCAAACACAGTTTTGATGGTACACCTGTGTGCATGCCTATGCACTGTTTCCTCTGTCTTCGTTACAAATCGAGAATAGCAAAGATGGCGACTAGTGAACAGAAAGCTTTTTGTGTTTTACAGTGCATTGTGCTTTCCGTATTAAGTTCAAATGTAATCCTCCAAGTGATAATAACATAAATCCGTAGATGGTATCATCAGTTTGAACACACACCGGCTGTCTTTGCAAAAGAAATAGTACGGGACGGCCAAAGAGTAAATGAAAAACTTTTTGACCCTTTTTGTTGACTAAATGAGTCTTTCACGCTTAGTCCCAAGAAATCAGTTCGCTAGGTTAGTCATGAGTTATCAATTCCATTGACATCTGTGTGGAGAGTTTTCAGGAGCCGCTTACAACTAAGTCCATATCGTTTGCAATTGTTTCTACATACTACGTTTTAAATGGCGACTTTGCAAACGATATGTTGCTGCATGACGATGAAAATTTTCTGGATCGTGTCGTCTTTAGTGATAAATCGACATTTCACCTAAGTGGACACTCATAATGTGCGCATCTGGAGGTCAACAAATCCTCACGAGATGGTACAGTTGCAACGAAACTCCACTAAATTGAATGTGTCACATCCCGGGGCATTTCTATTTTGCTGAAGCAACTGTAATTGGTGTTTCTTATCTTGACGCACTAAAACTATATGGTTCCTACAACTATATGGTTCCTACAACTATATGGTTCCTACAACTATATGG
>JAGFPH010000516.1:305598-336485 GCA_018207615.1 Philaenus spumarius
GCAAAATACTGTGACTAAACAGTTTAGGTAAGTCCTCTAGTTTTTTTAATTCTAATTATATAAAGTGATAATACGGTACCTGTAAAGTGATAATTTTTGTACCTGGCAGAATTCTTTCTTTTATAATCGCTAGAAGAGTCTCTTTGTCTCTCTTCTCTACAGGAATCTCTCTCTCTCCCCCCTCCCCCTCTCGCGCCCACCCCCAACCGTAGGCAAAACTCCGCAGTATGAGGAATTCGCGGATGGGGACCCTTTCTACCTGATACCCGTAGGCAAAACTCCTACACTCGTGTATTACGGGTGCAAAGTTTACTTCAATAACTTTAACCTTCAAATGTTTATCTCATACGACAAACTCAACATTGCACCCTAGATAAACAAATAACTATTGAATATCAATTAAAAAAAAAACATGAAAATTAATCGTTGATTATATTGGTTTAATTTGAAGTTTGATCATTATTTTTATCTTGCCAAAAGTACTAATAATAAAATTTCGGATTAAATCAATATAACCGACGATTTATACTCATGGCAGTTTTCACTTCAGTACTGGACCAACAGAGCTTTCTTTAAAATCATCGTGAAAGGCTTAATTTATTATAATTTTTATTTTTTTGTTCAATATTAAAGTTAAACAGCTAATTTGTATTAAATGTTTAAGAACATAATTTCAGTTTCGGCCTATACTGAACCAACACTCATTTCTTTAATGCATTTACATTCATTACCATGGCAACCAAGTTAGAAAATTTAGACATTTACAACTTATAAAAATATGAAATGCATTGTCCATTTCATCGGAAGCATGACGTATCTAAAGCCATACAGCTATTGAGAAAAGCCTTTGAATTTACCACTGTTTATTTTATTTCGCCAATTTCTTCTTCTTTTACGACCAGCTGTTACGTTAAACTTCTGGTTTATATTAGTACGTGTGTAAAACAATGAAGAAGAAGAAATCATCGACGAAATAAAAAACGCAAACCGTCTTACTTTAGGACACATATCGTATATTTTATCTTATCCCAAAGGTGTTCGGTGCGCCTAAAGAAGTTTTCACTTCAAAAACTCCAACAAACGAAACATTAGAAAATAACTAAAGCTAACATTACAAATAAGCAAGAGCTATAGTGAAAGATTAAAGAAATGTCTAAACCAAATATAATATTGTGTGTACAGTTTTACTGTAGACTATCATCTGTTTTAATAGTGGGCTTCTATAAAACCTTGACATTTGTTTATCAAACCATATGGTTATCACGCATCCTGTTACGGTTTCGCTAGAAATTGGCACATCTAAGCATACTGTATTCGTTCTGCGCTGTATTTCCATGCGTAGAATATCTACACTTTGTAGAGAAAATTTAAATTGCGCGTCAGACACGCACCTAAGTAGCACTTATGCAGTTAGCAGACTATAACAGTAACTGTATTACGTAGATCTGACCAAAGGTGTAGCAATGGGGAACATTTTTCCTCTTAATATGAAAAATATTACATCCGTTTACAGTTATTAAATACCTTCCTAACAATAGTACTACAAATTTTGTTTTGCAAAACAAACGAATGAAGTCCCTCCCCCTCAGTCCCTTAGTATCAATAAGTTAAAAGTCATTGTAAACCTCTAGTACCTATTAACAAAAACTTTTGTCGGCAGGATTTGGTACAACCAGCACTTATGTTTAATTTATTTTGTCTTAACGGCAACATACGTAGGCCTACAATAATTTTAGGTTAGGCCTAGAAAGTAATTTTAAATCTAGGCCTAACCTAAAATTATTGTATGTATGTTGTCGTTAAGGCAGGTAAAATAAATTAAATATACACACAACAATGTTAGGTTAGGTCTAAACTGATGAACCAACATTTTATGTTTATTGAATGTATTTCAGGGCTTGACGATAATATCTGGACTACGCTGGATGGAACCGATCGTCTCTTAATTTAAATTGATGAAAGAAAACACATGTTTCTTGAATTATTTACATGCATTTCGTTACACATTACATTTTCTATTTGTTAACTCCTACCGCAATCCGCGTTAAGAAACTTCGTTCCAAAAATTTGTATATAAAAGTTCATATGATTCCTAATGAAAGGCTCCATCTATTAACAATCTGTTCAACTAACGTGACATCTGTTAGTTAGATTGTTTTCATTATATATGCTAGTGAAATCTATCACTCCAATTAATCAAATTAAATCAACGTAAAGCGTTATAAATCGTTATAAACTGTTATTTATAAATAAACGTAAATAAATAAACGTAATTAAATCAACGTATTTAATCAGGTAAATACTCCTATCTTGCGAAAATTTAGCAAAACTCGGCTAGTCTCCTATATTTATTTTTCTAGTCAAAACAAAAAAAGTTTAATTCTAGTTAGATAAATCTAAAAAAAATCATCCTGTCAAAAAACGTGCTTTCAACTGTCGGATTTTTTTTGCTAACGGATTCATTCGAGTGACTTAGAAAACTAACGAGTGTACCAAATTTGGAACAAATCGGACGTAAAATGTGGCCGTTATATTGCGAACACACAGATCTATAAATTGTTTAATGACACACTAAAACGTGACCATGATCGGTGCTTATTGACCACTCCCGACCTTATAGGTCTTACCATAAAGATTCCTTGTAATAGCTAACCTTTCCTATAGAAATTTGCTAAAAAGGCTTCCCTTCCTAAACAGACCGAATTTCTGGCCTATACTAAATAGTTGCAAATCTCTTAAACATTATCAAAGTTGTTACCTTTAAACTTTGTTCACAACTGCAACTTCGTAAGGGGAGAATAAATTTGTTTAGCTCGAAGTGAATGTTAATCAACTTCGAAGTCTACCCTGAGCCTGTGGGCCGAAAAAAGTATTTTTGTAGCTTAAAACTCCATACAAAATGTTACACTAGTATGTAGAACCCATCACTCTCTAAAATTCAGAGTAGGTAAAGATTTTGAGTTCTAATTATTTGAAAATATCCGGGGTAGATGCCTTGACAAATGTAATTGTGATCGTTTTATCCGTTCCTGCGACAGACAGAGTTGAACAAGTCACGGGACCCTCTAAGCTCTAAGCTGGATGCACCGGCCTCAAACCCTCGAAATGAGAGGGTGTTAAATGCACCTTAGTAGTCTTTGAAGCGACCGAATGTATTGCTGACAGGAACGAGTAAAATTAATCAACAAGTCAAGCAGACGAGTCATAAAACTCTAGGAAGGTACAGTGTTGTAACTGTTTTGTTTGTCCTTAAAATTGCAGAATCAGTAATGTTTGTCATTAAAAAGGACATATTTTTCACAAGTTATGTTTTTTTGCATTAAACGACAACTTGATAATGGCTGAATAGCCGAAACGGCCGTCGTTTAAATAAAACACGAATTTTGACTATTGGCGACGGTAAGTTCCTATTATATTGACATATTTTGTCTCTTGTGATTTTTTGTAAAATTAAAGGTTCTAGAGATATTCGAAAGTTTAAATAACCAGTATTTAGAAAAGAGTAAAATAGATTATTTTCTCAATTAGTCTCCAGAAAAAAGATACCAACATAATAGAGACCTCTATCTATGCAGGAAGTACGGCTAGCATTAAAGATAGATTTCTTTTAATATATTTTTAAAGTTCTTGTTATTTAGCGAATGGGATATTTGCAGTTTTATGAACATTCATAGAATTGAATTAAAATAATAAATGCAGTATTTTCGTAGCCAAGCCAATTGACTTCAACTTTTAAATAAATAATATATTCATTTTATATATTCTTTTTATTCACAAAATCTTCTTACTCTTGCACAAAGTAGGGTATGGCTTGCATTTCTATATAAGAGGTTAAAAAAAAAACGCTTTTTTTCATCAGACTAAATGCAAGCAAAAATAAAAAATTCGGCATCGAGGTTCATTCAGCTGACCATTGATGATAAATATTTCAGATCTTTCCGACGTACATTTTGCTCTTGGATTAGCCTATGCCGACATTGTACACAGAACAAACACTTCTTTTTCTTGTTATATTATTATTATAGATAGTTCGAGCCCTTTTCTCCCACTACTCAAAATTGTTTAAATATTTGTATAATATGCCCAAGACAGACCTTTTCCTATCCTATTTTTTTAATTAATAATGCTTTTTTAATGAGGTTAGTGGTTGATTTCAATTGTAGCCAAGGCTTGGTACAAGTAGATACAACCGAAATAGCCAAATGATGGCGTCTATTATGTTATTATAATTTATTTAACGCGCGTGCATAAGTACATGCACTCATATCGCTCAAAACACAAGACGGCGGCGGATAGACAGAAATCCAAACGTTTGAAGCACATACTTTTATAGGAATTAACATTTTCTTGAATGCTTGCTTGCAAAGTTTATGCATCCTGTATGAAGAAGATAGATTACTAACACTACAACCCAAGAAAAATAGTTGACATTTTCAGGAAACAAACTTATATTTTGTATGGTTTTACTGCAGTTAACTTAACCTCGTAAAACTAACGCAGTTGGACATGCAACCCTACAATATTCCGGCTGTTGGTTTGTTACAGGTAGCGTGAACACAACTGATATTGACCAACCTAAAAAGTGAAGCAATTTAAAACGAGTTGAGTATGGAGAAATTTTGTGTTCGTACCATCTCTTATCCATCGGTATCTCAGTATCGTTCATCAATATTCGGCCAGCCAAAGGGACGAACTGGTCAAGGTTTGTTTACGCATTGTTATTGAATATCCGACGTGTATAAGTTGTTATTAAATTGTTATTCCGTCAGCAATAACATCTATCTTCCTCATTCATCGGTTTGGATGAATTCATTACCGCAGCGAAACAAATTGTTAGTTACAGTGTCAGTAATTATCCGTCCTTTACATGCAAATTAAACCTTATTCAGTGATTTACTGAATCTAGCGTCCCTCGGACAGCTAAATTATCATGTCATTGGTGAACATAATTAATAATGTATTCGCTTCGTGCACACTGAATTGTGTAAATATATATACGAAAATATTAAAAATTACCTCCGTTTCTCCATCCGTGTGTCACAGCAGATCAAACGTGATATGGAGGTGCTTTTAATAAACCCAAATGCAGAACTGGAGCAACATTTTATAGATGTGGTGCCCTACCATGTAAATCAAAAATTAATACGGAAATACAAATTAAATTTACCCCATCGAGTTTGATATCGTTGAATAAGTATTTTCACTTTAATATTTGTAGGCTATACAAATGTTGATTACTCCGGCCACAAGGTAGAAATTCATTAGATTGTTTAGGTGAAAACCCGGTCATTATCATCTGCAATAGTACGGAGCAAACAGTCTCCTAAACGAAACATATAAAACACAAACTAGACAAAACAGATCGTACCTCTAACAGATTACTTACCGGAAATGAAATCTGGACAAACTAACAAACAATACCCACTTATTACAGCTAAGACTAAAAATAATTAACAATAGAAATAGGCCTACTACGATTACAAAACTTAAAATTAGTTAACCAGAAACTAAATCAGCAATATAAACTTTGGGGATAAAATAAAACATAAATAAAGAATATTTTATCACGCAGCTGAGTTTATATGTTTTAGGATTTCAACCAACTACTGAATACGTGTAAGATATATTAGTAGAATTTGTTTGTACCTCAACCTCTAGCCCCGGTTCAAGTATTGCTTTGTTCCGCTGGAAGTTTGCGAGTTTGCACCTCGATCTTGCAGCCTCGGATTGTTGACTGAGCTTCGCGAGATTGCAACCCGGCTGTTTTAACGGTAAAATACCCAGCGTGGATTTGAACCGGAAAATTGTATGGTATTTTTCGTGTTGGTAGATTTAGGGGGAACCAGACGGGCTATAAGGTCGTGAGAAAAAAGAAAAGGTGAAAAATAATATCTAAATTGAATTTTTAGGTAAAACCTCAAAAAAGTGTAATTCTAGTAAAAAAATCTTAAAAAATTATTACTTCCAATCAAAATGCGTGCTTCCGGCTAACGAACTCATCCGAGCGTTGGAAACCAACATAATATATATTTATCAAATCGGACGTAAAATGCGGCCGTTAGAGTGCGAGCACATATATTACAACATTTTCAATGACATCCCAAAACATGTTCTGGGGAAGATGATCGGTGCTCACTGACCACTCCCGACCTACGTCTCACAATAAGGGTCACTGCAATAGCTCTTTCCTATAGCTAGCTAATAATAATGTGCATATAATATGAAACAATTTATATGCATATGTATAGTTTTAAAAAATAGAATAAGTAAATAAAACAACAACAAAACAGTAATTAACATCAGCACAAAATAAAATTGCATGTATTATTATATTTTATTTAGTTGCCAAGTAGTTCTAGTCAAATATACCGTACTACTTGAAGTATGTGTACTGTATGTACATTATATATGTTTTGTTTTAACTGTTTTAAAAACTAGTAATAACATGTACGAGCATAGGACTTCGAGGGACGTCAAACCCCTTTCATAGATGCAGGTAGCATGAAGCCCGTCCCTCCGTGCGAGGCAAATTCCTTAGAAATCCATCGGTGGAACGAAAAATGCATACATGACGAAAGAGTAGGCAATTGACGAAGGTAAATTTGATGGGTGGAAAAAACGCACAAACCCTTAAATGATCAGAGTTTTACTGAGGAATGTCAAAGACCCTCAATTATATGGAAAAAAGAGAAGGCATTATTCCAAACAATTACGACTAGGTAGTGGATGCGTCTCTGGGACTCTGGGTAGCATCAGTTAAAACCTTGCTTAACTTGCGTGGAGAAAGTGTTTAGTAGTGTTGGTGAAAATAAAGGTAACATCTACTAATAAGGGGAAACCGATATCGCATTACCTCGGCTAAATACTCGTATAAAGGGAATAGTGTTGTGGTTATGTGAGAAGCAGAAATCGAAGAGATGTACAGGGCGATTGAAAAGTAATTACGAAGCCGTTTTAGGAGTGCCGGGTCATCCATGTGGACCATCTGATGAAGCATCTTTATTTGTTAAGAAACAAATTTGCAAGGTATTTCATAAAAACTTAAACGAAAAAGCACCAAAATATGGGTACAAAGTACAAAAAAATACGAGGCGAAAAGCTGATTTTAAACACGCCAAAATGATAGTAACATATCTCTTATTATTTTGCCAGTCCAAAGCCTGGAAAAAGTGTGATGAAAATCAGGTTTTAAAGGATCATCTGCCCCGAGAAGGTGCATTTATAGTCAGTGGTTGTAGCCTACTCTTTTCGGTAATCAAAATGTTGTGACGTCACGGCTTACCCTCGTCATCTCTCAGACCTTGATCCTATAGGCCTAGGATTTTTTCGCAGGATTTCTAGTGTTCGCAAATTTGCTGTAACCTTTGTTTCGTCCATTCATCTGAAACGAAACTTTGTCACCAACGTTTTTTATATAGGCCTACCGCATAAGAGAATACTATTTACAATTTCTACTCTTAACTTTTCAACCGTTTATTAAAACATTTTAATAAAATAGGGTTTTTTAACGCATTATATCAAAATAAAACAATCCTCAATTTAAAAGATATTAAAATCTTGCAAATTACGAAAAATTCCATTTGCTCATAAACGCTGCAACCATTTAGAGCAACGTTAAACAGATGCTATTGACATTTTGTATATGTATGTGCTTGAAGTAGCCTATATCATTGGCGTATGCTACAGGCCTAGTGTTGCTCAGGTTCATGTCCAAGACGTAGGCTACTTTTTAAACCTAATTTATACATTTTAATTGTTATTGTTTAATTGTTGTTTAAACCTGTAGCTATTATTATTATTTCTACTGTCTTCGCACGGGGTGCAAACTAGCTCGTCTCTCGCGGTATCGAGTCAAACATACATAGGCCTATTACAACAAACTTACAACACACACACACATATATATATATATATATATATACATTGGCATATACGTCACGAACATCAACACATTTTTTACAATTCCCCTTTCCCTTCATGGTCATATAAATAAATATTGTAGGTTAGTGAAATACAAAATTTTGCAATTTTGTTGTATATTTTATGCCTACAACTAGAGTTTTAAGTTATTTTGCATCCAAAATGTAGCCTATTATTAAGTGTGTCTCTTCAATAGTTTTCATAAATAACTATTTAGCTTGACTTGTGAAAAGATATCCAGATATAATAATGCTTGATCACAAAATCTCAGAACTAGGCCTATTTCGTTTAGCCTACTAACTCAAACTAGTTTCAATATTTATAGTCGTATTTGTAATAAGTACCGTTGTTGTTAATTGTTAAGTTTGTCCAGATTAAATTTCTTGTTAACTATAAAATGCAATGTTTTGCTTTATAGGCTACTGTATTACCTTTTTGAGTATTGCGTGCCTATACTGTTCCAGAGGTCCAGGCGGTTATGACTTAACAGGTTTTTGCTAAATAATAAATAGTTGTACTGTTGTGTGAATAAAAATCCAATATTTGATTAGAGTTATTCCATAGGCCTACCAAATAAAGTCAAATTACTAATAAACTCATTGACTACTATTTATTAGACGCTTAAGAAATTTATTAGAAGCCATCGTCTGGATCAAAATATAAGTTTACACTCAATTTTCTGAATTACCATAACGATATAAATTTATAATTTCAAGAATTGTATAGCTATATATTTTCACATGCCACCTTTTATACTATGCCATACATTGAGGTTAGGTGTTGTTTTAACTGAAATAATTCGATCACGCAGCTGACATGCTAGCGTGAGTTGAGCAAATATAAAAAATTAAGTTTTATATGTTTTAGGATTCAACTATTGGTTGACCTTGCGGCCTCGTATTATGTACTGCTTCGCTTCGCTCGCAGCGGACAAATTCGCTTCGTGGCCGTCGGGTTCGGATCAGATGCTGTGTCAAGGTAAATTCCGCCGACATTGATTTTAACCTGGTAGGCCCTACTCTTATGGTTTTACGTTTTGATCGATTTTGGGACAACCAGACGGGTTATAAGGTCGTGTAATAACAAAATATGTAGAATAATCTTCTATATTAAAATATTTATAAAACCCCCAAGAAGTTTAATTCTAGTAGGCTACGACAAATCTCAAAAAATTGTTACTTCCAATAAAAATATAAATAAAAAACGTGATCCGGAGGTTTAACATTTTTGCTAAGTAACTCGCCCGAGTATCTTAGAAAACCAACGTTCTTACCAAATTGAAAGTAAAACCCGTTAGAGTGCGAACACATCCCAATATATACAAGGTGTCTCATAAGAACCATTCACCGAAGTTTGGCACTTTACTCATGGGACACCCTGTACATACATACCGTTTTTAATGACAAAACAAAATATGTTCTTCGGACCATGATCAGTGCTCATTCACCCTCCCGACACAAGGTCTCACCATAAGTCACTGAAATAGCTCATCTTCAATATAGAAATTCGCTAGTATAATAATTTGCATTCAATATAAAATAATTTAGCCTATTTGCATATAATAGTTTTCAACACAAAAATTATACATTTTTCGCGATTACAAATTTGTTGAACCCTAGCGCACAAATTGTTCGTTGCCAATAAACCCATCATGGCGGGTAGGCTAATTAAAGTCGGAGGGTGGTTTGTTACCACGATGAGTAATGTCCGTTCCGCCTTAACAATTTAACGATTAAATAGTCTAGGAAATGCTGATAACAAAAAAACAAATCAATATAAGAAACAACGTACGGAGTTACGGACCGGTGTAGGGATAATTTTACTTGGATTGTTGGTAGCGTACGTGCGCCAAAGTTGCCGTTAAACGTATTGATTAAAAACAAGTCCTGCAACGTGCATTTCAAAATTGTAAAAATAAATACAGACATTGTTTCCATTCACTATGTACGTGTAATAGTATTCGTTTGAAAAAGGGAATAAAAACTTGTTATTGCGTTACAAATTTACGTTACACAGCATGTCAACTCTATTTCATACACATTTTAGGTTATGTTCCTAAACATTAATAAAGTTTTATGCATTTTAATAAATCAAAAAGTTACATTAATTGTAGTTCAGTTGTATTTCATATTTTTTCAAGTATTCTGTTCTTTTTAGTTTAAGTTAATCAAAATATTATCACGATTCAGTTTAGTTTAGTACGAATATTAATTTATTCATTAGGCTATCATTATAAAAGACAATTTAATTTTATGATACATTTCATATTTTCCAAATAGCCTATACCCTTTTCAATGTAGGCTATTTTAGGTAATTTATTAATGTAGGCTAGTAAAAATAATAACTAAAGTATCAAGATCTTTATAGGGAATGTAACTAACTTATGTAATTTGGGGCAAATAAGGTAATATCCTTTTTAAGCTATTAATATCAAACAAAGACCTTTTTAGTAATACTTCAGACTATGTTTCGAATTATATAAACATCTTTTTTTAGATTATGTTAATACAAAATATGGGAATTGTTCAGTTTTATTTCAATTCAGGCTCTTTGGTTTTTTAAGTATGTTTGGTAATTTAATGATATAAAATTATAATAGCAGGTAGGCTACACAGTTATTCTTT
Organism: Philaenus spumarius; assembly: GCA_018207615.1. Taxonomy (NCBI): domain Eukaryota; kingdom Metazoa; phylum Arthropoda; class Insecta; order Hemiptera; family Aphrophoridae; genus Philaenus; species Philaenus spumarius. Next base: position 316,143 of record JAGFPH010000516.1, read on the forward strand.
ATAGGTGATGATACTACATAATATGGGCCTGAATCGGTTTTCTTTTAATAAAGGCTATTTAGTTATATTATATTTTTAGTACTAATATTACAGAAATAATTGTACCTACTTGATTAATCCAAATAATGATGACTTCGTTCACTTAGTTGTAATACAATTAACATTTTAACTGTTTTACACCAGCCTTTAAAATGGTAATATTCTTTACTTTAACCTAATAATAACTCAAGTTGTAATACAAATAACATTTTTACTGTTTTATACCAGCCTTTAAAATGGTAATAGTCTTTACTTTAACCTAATAATAACTGAATTTAAATCCACACAATATTTATTAATAATAATGAATAAGGTTAGTTTATTTGTTTAACAACAACAGTTTTAGTTAAATAAAAAACATGATTAGGCCTACATGGTGGTGTTAGTAAATGTACATAATCTTAAACAACGACCACATATACATGACAATAATATTAGTACAATCGTTTTCTTTCAACAATAACAACTTTGATTACCTGTTAGTTGTAGATTTCAACTAGACTGCATGTTCAGTTTAAAAACAAATCACACTAGCACAGCACTAACACTTCTGACAGATTGTTTATAAGAGAAAACAAACAACGTCAAAACAAATACCAAACAAAACACTGACAATATAGATAACTGATATACAGACACGACTAAAACATTGATATGCAGTGAGTGTTTCTAACCGTTGTTATATGACTGGCGACTGGTTGAGAACTGAATCAGGTTTTCTTCGTCTCGGTGGTGTGTTGTCTGGCCGATGCAGTGTTGCCAACTGCGAAAGCAACTTCCAAGGAGGATGTAAAGCATCCCTACTCAAACAGCTGATAAGATTACATTCAACAATGAATGGTGTTTTGTGTTGTAGTATTGTTATGTGTTGTTTTTGTAAAGTACGGATAATGTAGAAAGATTAAATAATGTAAATTAGTGTATAAATAAAATTGCTGCAGTGTGAATTTTCTTCCACATTTGTGCAATACTGAATACTGTATATGAAGATGTATTAATGACAAATAACTAGTATAGCCTATCTGTTGTGACCGGCTCAGCCAAGGTTAAGGATGTGCTGGAGGGAAACACTATTTACGAACCTTCCTTTAGAGTTATCAAATTTAAGAACTTTTCTCACTGGTACCGGTAATTGTTATCTTCACATTATTTACCCACAGCGTATTTTACTTATGGAAACATAATACATGTGTCTTAGTTTCTTCACCAATGCAATCCATAGTTTAAACTTTAATTATAAAAATGCATTTCCTCTTGGTTTACCCCCCCCCCTCCTCCCATAAGCTAAACATTAAACAATGTTATTCTGCACTTGTGCTACAGTTTAGCGTCATTAAAAATGTTTTAGACAAAAAATGTTGGTAATATTTAAAAAATGTATAAGAAATTTGAACTGGCTCGATATGGAGTCTACTGCGGCTGCGGCCTCATTTTTATCGCCCCTTGCATTAAGGGATTGGTAGTATCAAAAATTGATTCATTCTGTGAAAAGACATTAAGTCATATTAGCTAAGTCTATAGTAAAATTCCGTTTCCCCTCTGGATAGAAGCCTAAGTAAAGTTCCCATAAACTAAATCAAACGTAGGCTCTTACGCTAACGGTTGCAGTCGTATCAAAAATTGTACCAGAAAAAGTTTAAAATATGTAAAAGATTTTACAATAACTTTAAACGGATTTGATACTAATTTTAGCAATAACTATTTAAGATACAAATACGAAAAGTTAAAGGTACGTCCTTATGGGAATATAGACCCTCACTAAGAAGGAATTTTGCAAAAATTGCATTTTAAACCGTAAAAATAGTGAAAATTGGAATACAAACTTAGGAACACATGTTTGTTTACATTTATTACAATAGCAATCAACTTAGCAAATTCAGAATCGGTTTGTTATTATTTTTACAACCAACAGCTTTTTTAGATTAGATTAACAAACGAAAAGCAAATACAAACCAAAATAAACGAAAAATCTTATTACAATTCAAATCGAACATCTGTTGTTACATATTATTATAAATCAAATTAATAGTTAATTTGGGTCAAAAACTTAACATCATTTTATTTTAGGCCTACAATGAACCAAAACACGTTTATTTGCAAACAATTTTTACTCTTCACAACTAACAGTTCTTTTTAGATTAAAAGCAAACAAAAGGGTTACTTTGTAAAAGCCAAACACCTGGTGTTACATAATAGGCTAATATTTTTTCCTTTAGTAAGTAGACCCTAATGTCGAAATTTGTTTGAATTTTTTATTATTGAACCTTCAAATATTAATTATGAAATTACAACGCATGACGCAATTCGAATTATTTTGGATGTTGCGTGTATATTTTGTTCTCTGTCTTACATCGCCACTACCCTACTTGGATCCAAGTGCATCTGTCCTAATCAATCGTCAATTCCGTAAAAATATCAGAGTATACAATAATCGTTTTCACTGATTCGCAATGGGTCGCCATCGGGGTTGGTGAGCGGAGCTAGCAGGGGCTAATAAAATACATTGGCCTTTATAATGGATAAACGTTCCAGTTTGCATTAATTATTATGGGGTAGGCTACAACGATCATGAACGAAACATTTGGTATACATTTTCCAGAAGTCTTTTACCATGGTTAACCAATCCATTAGTTATAAGGCTTCATACCTGAAAATACATAGGCCCTACGGTAGTTATAAAGCATTGTAATTCGAACGCTTTACTTTGAATTAAAGCGACAAAAAATAATTATTGCAGGATACTGCTTGTGGATTATCGTATGAAAAGACTTTATTTCTGAAAATGTTGCTTAAAACCCGCCCCAGCCTTCCTTTATTTACAAAAGTTTCCAGAAATAATCTGTGTTGTTAGAAGTTAGCTACACATGCGACTTACCGTAAAACTATACAGAATTAAAATTTGTTTAAAAGAGGGTTGAATTTGTTTCCTTTTGTGTGATCGCTTTAAGGGTAACATATGTTCAGAACGACAGAGAACAATGGCCTTTTTCTTTGTATGATTATGTTAATTATTCAGGGTAGGTCCGAGTTAACTGTGTGGTCAGCACTCAAAGATCTGTTCCTGGACCTATTTTATATAGTAGGCTACCTGGATACCAATCTACGATCGGGTAAGAATCTGATCGGATTTAGTAATTTCAAATGTTATATTATTTACGTTAAGTATTATTTATATACTTATGCTTTGGATATTTTGTATACAAGTATAATATTTGAATAAATTATGTAACTCATTTAATATCACGCATGTTAAATTTGTTGGCATGGCACACTGGCAAAGTATCAGATTCGAATTTAACGGTTACGAGTGTTATAAGATGTTTTGCTCGTTTAAAAAAATGTTATGTAATTATTTTTTTACAAATCTCGGGGAAATGCTTAGAGCCATTTACGAGAAAATATTTACAAATATATTATTTCTGGAAAACTTGAAGAAAACTAATTTTCGGGGAATTTCCACTAAGTTCAACGGACTCTTTGGGTAAAAAAATCTCTTGTACACCAAATATGTAGACAATTTTTAGAGTCGTTCACGAGAAAATATTTGGAAATATGTAATTTTTGGAACATTTGAAGAAAACAATTTTTCGGGAAACTTTCACTAGGTCCAACGAACTCTTTGGGTAAAAAAACTCTTGCATACCAAATACGTAGACAATTCTTAGAGACGTTTACGACAAAATATTTAGAAATATATAATTTTGTGGAAATCTTGAAGAAAAAAAATTTTTGGGGAATTTCCACTAAGTTCAACGGACTCCTTGGGTAAAAAACTCTTATATAGACCTACCAAATACGTAGAAAATTCTTAGAGTCGTTTATGAGAAAATATACAATTATTTATTAAAAAAACTCGCAGAAAATTTATTTTCAGGAAATTTTCACTAAATCCGACGCAATCCTTTTGTAAAAAAAGTCGTATATACCAAATTTTGAGGAAATCCAAAGAGCTGTTTTCGAGAAAATATTTACAAATAAATATAAAATGAGTAGTTATTTTGAATATAAAGATATAGCCTGACTGTTGGTATGTATAATCTTGTTTTTTGTAGGCCTATGAATTCACTATGCTCACCCTGACCGTTGATGGATTGAGACCAAATTTGGCATAGGCTATTGATTAATTAGCACAAGAGAGAACTAACACAGTAAAAATGTATTCGATTAGTTCAATTTAAAGGGTTAGGGGGGGGGGGTAACTACCCTAAAACAATACACCTTTAACTCCCATGAGAACAGATAGCTGAAATTTTGCAAAATTAATTGTTAATTATGTGATAGACTACATAAAACATTAATGTCCTCGCATTTTGATTATTTAAGTTTAAAGGATAAAAGCGGGGATACCAACTACACCTAACATCATAAATATTCATTATTATCATTCCCTTGAAGCTAGAGAGCTTAAATTTTCATAAATGTGACATGAAAAAAGTAAACCAATTGAATTTCGGCGAAGTGGAATGAGGCAGATACTCATATACAACAAATACAAATTCCACAAACTTTCTCGTGCTAGAAAGCTGAAATTTAGGGATTATTCTTTGGTGATGTACTATAAGAAATAAAAAGCATTTCCATTTTAATTACTCGATTCTAAGGGATGACTACCCTTATAAATAAGTTAAAATTCGCACACATGTGAAGTTACAGACCTGAAACTTAGCATATATTACAATTAGTTGTACATAGGGGAAAAAGCAATTGCATTTGGATTATTTACGTCTAAACGTTGAAATGCACCGCAAAACCAGATTTTTTATTTTCACGTTCGTCCGTAATTTAGGCGTAACAAACTGGCAGAAACGTGATTTTTATGGCTTACTGGTGAAGGTAGTTGATCAAAAGGGGCGCATAGATCGATTTGGACGAAACTCACTATGCGTTTTTGGGTCAGGGAACTAAGTCGAAGGCCACGGACACCTATTATAGTTTAAATTTATTAGAAAATTACTGCAATCGTTTGGGCAACACTTCAGCTCTTGAAATACAAATAGTATCACCTTTGCAAAAAAAAAGTATTCTAGTTGTTTAATAAAGGTTACATTTTTAAAAATTTACAAATTATAATATTCCCAAATTTTCACCTTTATGAAACAGTTTTGTGTATTGTTGGATTAAATATAAACTCTTTTATAAAGGATGTTTACACTGCCACAATACCAGAGAAGCAACTTTGTTATACAGTATTATCAGCCCGCATAGGAGTAATGTTTATAGAAAGCTTCGCTCGTAGGCTGGGGTTGCATTGTTTAACAAACTTCCGGAGTTTATAAGAAACCAAACATAAGATACTAAATTTAAAAAGCAGCCGCCTTCTTGTATAGGAATCCTTCTACTCCAAGATGAGCTCAATCCCCATTAGTAGTAATTATGTTAAGATCTAGGGATGGGAGTGGTCAAAATGAGCACCAGAACACGTTTTAGGGACCCATTCGACATTCTATATACATATGATTTGTGTATATATATATATATACATGCATTTAATGGCAGGATTTTACGTCCGATTTGGTCCGAATTTGGTACACACTTGGTGTTCTAACTGGCTCAGGCTAGTTCGTTATCCAACAATCCAACAACAAGAATCCACGTTTTTGACAGGATTTTGTATTATTTTTTTACTATCATGAAACATTTTGGGTTAAAAAAAACACGAATATAGGGGAGTTTTCTGCGCATTTTGCTTTTATACCCCGTCTAGTTCCCCAAAAATCTATCAAAATACCATAAATGGTACCCAGTTTATCCGATCCCTTCTGATACGAGGCGGACGGCTTGGATTCAAACTCGCAAAGCAAGTTTTTCTGCTGCAAGCGGAACGTAGCAGCGAGTGAGCCGAGGCTGGAGGGTGAGGTACAAACCAATTCTATTGATATATTTAGTACACGTAGGCAGCTATTCAGCTCCTTCGTGAGTACACCCATTTTCCCAAATAGTATACGGCACGTGTAAAACTTAAAACATATAAACCTAATTTTGGAAATTCGTTCAATTCACGTGAGCGGTTCAGCTGCGTGGTCGAATTTATATTCCACCCAGCACGGTAAAGATGTTCATTTTTATTCATTTCCCCCTATTTTATTGCATTTTGAGAGTGTATAAAAGTTTGATGAAATGTTTAGTGTATGCACAATGTAAATGTTAAATGTTTTTTCCAATCAAATATTATGTAGCCTATATTGCAAATTTATTTGTGTGATATTGTTGTTATTCGGGGTTTAATTGTACTATTCATTTTTGTATTTATAATAATATGGTTTAACAAATTTTACATTTGTCAACGTCTGTGTAATAAATTAAATGAAAAGAACCGGACAGTTTCAAGACGACAGGCGTTAGCCTACGGAACGCTAGCCACGAGAGAACGATGTAAATACTGTATAGAACAACGTACTTCATGCTTTTTTCTAACAGGACTGGATCGATACCATGATGAGGCAAGAAATACTCCAGCGAAAGTGGAGAGGGGCAGGTTGAGGGGTGGAGTGGATGGAAAGGAGAAGTGATATATTATACAACGCTAGAAACCGCGAACGACGGTGCTTATAAAAGCAAAATCTCTCTAGCAGGGTCAATATGACCTTAAACTTCCCATTTACAGTAGGGTATTTTAGTAGAAGTAACGGGGAGTGAAAAATTACTTATATCTTTGCTTTCCTCACACAAATAAATAAATAGACTTATTGACTAAAAAGGGGACTAGTTTGTATCCTTGTTTGTTTATTATAACTAATCTCAAAACCTTCTTATTCGATTTTAATACAATTTTTGCAAATTCATAATGAACTGTCGCCCATCTATCAAATAAACAACTAGGCCATCCGTCCTTGCTCGATCCGCTCACCAACCCTGGCGGCGATTCATGGCGAAGCTTATTATAGGGAGCGGCAAAATGATCTGACGGTTTTCGCTGCCGCGCTGGCGAGCGAGTGAGTGGTGGGGGGTGGTGGGGATAACGGCTTTCCAGAGCCTACGTGCGGACATGTTCAGTAGCCATGGAGCGGTGGACGGCTGAGCACCGTGCGTTTGTCGTGGAAGCGTTTTTTAAAAGTGGCGATTCCTGTGTTACTGTTCAGCGTCAGTTCCGTAGACGATTCAATGTGGGTCCACGTGGTAAAGTCCCAACTCGAAACACCATTTTGCTGTGGGTGAATAACTTCAGAGCTACCGGTTCAGCATTGAAACAAAAATCAACAGGCCGTCCAAGGTCAGTCCGGACGCCAGAGAATGTCGAGAGAGTGAGAGAAGCTGTGGAAGCCAGTCCTCGACGGCCTGCACGTAAACAAGCTGCAGCTCTGCACATGTCCGACCGCTCGGTAAGAAGAATTTTACGGTACGACCTGCACTTTCATCCATATAAAATTGCTATCGTGCAACAGTTGAAGCCCAATGATTATGCCAAGCGCAATGCGTTTTCAGAGCAAATGATTGATTTGCTTACAGATGACAAAATCGTCATTATGAGCGACGAAGCGCATTTCCATTTGAATGGTTATGTGAATAAACAAAATTTCCGATATTGGTCAGGAAAAAACCCAGAAGAACTGCATGAACGTCCTCTTCATTGTCCCAAGGTCACAGTGTGGTGTGGTGTAACGAAAAACTGTGTTATAGGCCCATACTTCTTTGAAGAGAACGGTCGAACTGTGACCGTCAATTCTGAACGCTACTTGAATATGTTGAGAAACTTCCTGATCCCCGAACTACGCAGAAAGCGCTTAAATCGCAGCCGAATTTGGTTTCAGCAGGATGGGGCAACTGCCCACACAGCCGGTGAGGTGATGAACTTCTTAAGAAGCAAGTTCCGTGGCCGAGTCATCTCGCGTTTCGGGGACATTGCGTGGCCAGCTCGCTCCCCGGATCTCAGCGTTTGTGATTTTTTCTTGTGGGGACTGCTGAAATCTAGAGTATACGCGAACAAACCCCGCACATTGGATGACCTTAAGGAGGCCATACGCCAAGAAATAGCCAACCTGTCTCCTGCAATGTTAGGGAAAGTGTTTGAAAGTTTCAGTGCAAGATTGGAAGAATGCATGGCCCGAGATGGACATCATTTGAAAGACGTCATCTTCAAATCTTAAACGGAGCAAATTCGCCCTTTTTCAGTTATTTTTATAAATGTTCATAAATACCAATCTGTAATATGCAATAAAACACTTTTTATCACTATAAACGTTTGAGTTATTTACATTTTAAAACCGTCAGATCTTTTTGCCGCTCCCTGTATTATACTCTGGTAGTTTCACGGAAATGTTGATTGATTGGAACAGAAGCACTTGGATTTAAGTAGAGTGGTTGGGGTAGCGATGTTTTATACATAATATAAAATACAGCACAATATTTTGATCGAAAAATACAAGCACAATACCTCTAATAACTCGAATTACGGCACGAGTTGAAATTTCACAATTAATTTTTTAATAATCTATAATCAACAATTCAAACAAATTTTGATATTAAAAACTAAAGGAAACAATATATTATGTAACACCAGATTTTTAAATTATAATAGAGTGAGTCATTTTTGTTGATTTTCGTTTGTTAGTTGTGAAAAATAATTACTAACAGTATTTCTAAATTTACACGTTGGTTGCAATGGTAAACAATCTAAATGCTTTCAATAAACGGTCCTGTTTTGATTCAGTGTAGGCCTAACCTAAAATTGTGTTAGGTTTTTTGATCCAAATCACCTGTTTTATTTACAATATTATTATGTAACAAAGATGTTTGTAATAAATACAGTAAGCCTTATTCGTTGATTGTTGTTTGTGTATTTTGATAATCTGGCCTAAAGAAACTGTTTTTTTTTTAAGTTTAATAAACTGATTCCAAATTTGATAAGTTGGTTGCTGTGGTAATGAATGTAAATGTATTCAACAAACATGTGTTGCTAAGCTTTTGATCAGAATCGGCTGTTTTATCTGTTACAGGGCTGGGAGTGAACCTCTAATGTTCGCTATTTTTTGCTCTAAAATCTATATTTTGCTAAATCCTTTCTTTAATTGTGTAATTCTATGGTAAAGTAAGAATATACCTTCAAATTTTCGTATTTTTATCTCTAGTAGTTTTTGCTCCAAGTTGACTCTAGTTCAGTCAGCCAGGTCTTATTGTTGTTGTCAGGATCTTATATTATATTGTTTAACCTAGAACTATTGTTTTAGTTCTGTGGCTAAACTGGACAAAATATTGTTCCGTACCTTAAAAGGAATAAGTTAAGGTACAATAAACAGTTTGTTAGTCTGTTTGTATCAGTCCAGTTTTCCCCGAACGGATAAACGTAAAACTACTAATTTGACACAGTTTGAATGCATATTAACCGTTTACATTCCAACAATCAAAGCCCATTAATCTATATATATGTATAAAGAAGAAAAGTTTGTTAGTATGTAGCCTGGTACGCTCTGGGACTCTTTTCAGTCGATTTTTTGTGTTTAAGGTGGTTCCCGCGTGAATCTGCAAAATCGGTGATGCGTCGACTATATGAGTCAATGAATCTGGTGTTCGGCGGATTAGTATTTCTGACTCTTTTCGCGTCCCGTCCGACAAGGGATTCTTTGACACAAATTGCGAAATATGTCTCAGTGTGGACGTAAATCGCATCCAAGCATGAGCTATTCTTGTTTATACCTTTTGGAATATTTTTAAGCTCTCTTTTTTATTTATGTTGGGAAATAGTGCTCAAACAATAAATTTTATTAGGACATACATTCTAATCGGTGTTTGTGGGACCCGTTTTTAGCACAATACAGAAAACGAGAAATAAAAAATAAATACATGTTTTCATTGGCTACCAAATATCAGGTATCATCCGCTAAGATTGAAATTCATTCACACTTTAAAAGAGTAATTACTTCGCAAAAATCGAAAGATAACGTCTCTCCAAAGTGTAACCTCATCGCAGAAGTGCAGTTGATTGTTTGGAAATTTAGAAGGTGCACATCAGGCTTGAACGAGTCCCCGCTATATATAGATGGATTTATTAGACGGTGACCTGCGCGGAAAATCTTGCTCATGTAGGAGAGGTAGGTGAAGGTTCCCCACCATCGCGCACCTCGTGCGCCGATGCAACCCCATCCTCCAGCCATATCCTCTTTCAGATCTCAGCAGCAAATACGAGGTCCGCGGTGGTGGGGAACCTTTACCTACCTTTCCTACATGCGCAAGATTTTCCGCGCAGGTCGCCGTTAAATAAACCCATCTATAGTAAGGAATCGAAGAATTGCAGCAAAGCTGTTACCCTGTGAGATAGAGTTTATAAAATTTTAATTAATTTTTTAGATTTGGCCTCCAACTTTGTTCAAAATAGTTTTAAATTTTAATTAAATAAAAAAGGGATATAGAAATCCCCGCTGCTCCACTATTGTAAGGGCAAGGGTTGACGCAAATGAATCTTTTTGTGAACATGATTCATTTGAATCGGGGCTGACTCCGGACAGAGTCTAAATATGAATCCACGCAATGCGGATTCAGAGACTCAACATGAGTCGACTCAAAGAGTCCCAGTGCGTACTAGCCTTTTAAGATCCAATTTATGTGTGAGTTCACTATGCACGCTCAAACAGATTGACATATCTGGACCAAATTTTACTTAGTGATTAATTAGATCAAGAGGGAGCAAACACGGGAAACATTTTGTTGATTACTTACATATAAGAAGACAAAGCAGAGTAAATTAAAATTGGACACATTTAGGCCTAATCCAATGAGAATAGAAAGCTGAAATTGATTCTTACGTAATAAAAAATAGACAGCTCATTTTTATTATTTGTGTTTAAAAAATGAAAATGTAGATACACACCCCTAAAACAATAAATCGATTATTTTACTTCCCTTCGTCTCTACCGATATACAATAAAAACAAGTTTCACTAAATTCCTACAAGCTAGAGAAATGAAAATTTTGTACAATAGTTTCTTACGTAAAAACAAAATAGATCACTCGCATTTTGATTATTTGTGTTTAAGTTATGAAAATAAAGGTACCAACTCCTAAAACAATAAATCCATTATTTTACTTCTCTTGAAACTAGAGAGCTATTTTGATACATTTCACATAGATAAGTAAATACCCTACATCGAATTTCGCTTACTATCGTCTGAGTTAAAATGGGATAACTTCCCTACACAGTGACCACAAATACCAATAACTTCCTACAAGCTAGAGAGCTGAAACTTGGTACGTATAAATCCTAGGCGATGTACAAATAAGGAAAACCATTTTCAATTCGATTATTTTAGTCTAAGGAGTAAAATAGGACAACTGCCCTTAAAACTAAAATACAGGCTAGAGGGACGAACCTAGTTTCTGGCAATCTATTTAACGTTTCCATACGCTCTCTTCATTAGTTTAACTGACCTGAAAACTACTCACAGGGTTGAATTATATTAAATTTTATCACCCCTTGACTCGAAATACCTGCAACAAGATCACAGATTTTCAAACAACAGTCAAAATAGTTTTACAGTTTTGATTTACTTGAATTTTAATGTATGTGCATTATTATTTTAGATAGGGAAGTTTATGTTTGTTTATTATGATTGCAACAAATAAAAAAAACTGATTTGTCAAGCATGTTGCCCGGATAACGAGGGCTACTTTGTGTCATACATTTTTCAAATGAGCCTGAATAATAACTGAAAAAGTAAAAAAATATATTTCACTATCATCAAAATATATATTTGTTTAAAATAAATTAGTAATAACACTTATTTTTTCGAACCCACCTATCGACAATTTTGTGTATATCCGGAAATAAATAATTTTAGCTTTATTGCCGTTAAACACAAGACATGTAATATACAAGTCAAATTTGATTATAGTCAGGTACATAACATAGCATCACATCACAAGTTCATCTTAGTTAAATTATATTTCATGTATGCATCCACTGAATAGATAGCTTTTTGCTTTTGCAATTTTTTATATAGGCCTACTTTATGAATGTTTTAAGATAAAATTCTCGTATTCACAGGTAGTTTAGTGAATGAAGTATACTGCTGGTAATAGCTCTTATGTCTAATACTAGGAGTTACAATATCAAATTTATTTCTAGTATTGTAGCAAAGCTTTACATTATGGTTATCAAACTGTAGTATGTTTGGTCTGACATGAATTAAATTACAAAAAATATACAAATAATTCGATCACGAAGCTGAACAGCTGACGTGAGTTGAGCGAATTTCCAAAATTAAGTTAATATATTGTAGGATTTCAACCAACTATTTGGTAAATTGGTCTACTCACGAAGGCGTTGAATAGCTGCCTGCTTGTACGAAAAATATATTAGTAGAATTTGTTCGCACCTAAGCCTCCAGCCCCGGCTCAAGCGCAGTTTCATTGCATCTCTAACTCGCGGCCTCTGATTATGGACTGCTTCTCTTAGCTCTCGGTGGACGAACTCGCTTCTCGAGTTTGCATCATGGACGGCGGTCGGCCTTTGGATCAGAAGTTGACCCTAGGGTAAAATTTGGATATGAAGTGGCTACTTTTATGATATTTTACGTTTTGATCGATTTTGAGGGAATCAGACAAGAATAAGGTCGTATAAAAAGCGAAATATGCAGAATAATCTCCTACATTTATTTTTGTAGATCAAATCCACAAAATGTACCAAAAATCTAAACTATGTTTACTTCCGAACAAAAACCCCCTGTTTCCAGTTGTGTTGATTTTTATCACAAATTCGTCAGAGTGACTTAGAAAACCAATGAGTGGAAGCAATGTGGTCCAAATGTAAAATGCGGCTGTTAGAGTGCGAACCCATTTATACATACAGTATTTATTTATAATTTTTAATGACACCACAAAACGTGTTCTGGGGTCCATATCGGTGTTCATTGACCACTCCCGACCTTAGGTCTCACCATAAGAGTCACTGCAATAATAGTTTAATCTTTCCAATGGAAATTCGTTAAGTGCAGAGAATCCAGTTCTACAGGATTGTCTATTTGATAATCCAATACTGATGAGTCTTATAGCTTGTTTTTGCATTATAAAAAATCTACCTGAAAGACTTGAACTGCCCCAGAGTCGTACACCATACATCAGAATTGACTGGAATATACCATACTATTTGATAAAAAGCACATCAGAGCTATCACGATGCTTTAATTTTCTTGAATGATAAATTACCCGATATTATCTTGTGCTAAGATTTGATACTTGAGACTCTCAAGTAAGTTTACTGCCTAATGAATACCTAAAAATTTCAATGTTTTGGAAAATTTCTTTTTCCAATAGATTGTGGTTAAGGGGGCGCTTCCCTGCCCGCCATATTGAATCTGATTCCCATAAGAGCAATGCTACAGAATAAGTCATTTTTTCCCGTTAATTCGTGGACTAAATTTAAAAATTTGGTTTCATTTTGAAGTACTGTCATATGCGGATGTTGATTGCCGAATACATTTTCAGAAGCCGTTTTATTTTTTTCATAAACGTATGATATAAATAGTAAAAATTAGTAAACTTTATTAATTTTTTTCTCAGTTGCAAAAAGAGATATTGCAAAAATGCTTAGCAATCAACACCCACAATCTATTTTACTTTAATAAAAGAAATACAGCTTTCGTTTTTTAACAAAAACAGCACAAAAATATGCTTAATAGTGAAGGTATGTTTTGGTTATTTAACATTGAAATTGGTACCCAATATCGTAGTTTTGAATGTGGAGAACCGAGCCTTAAGCGAGACAATTATAATATATTATATAGAGAGCAAGAAGAAATAACTGGAGACATGAGTAGATAAAGGGGGTAAGTACCAAGGAATATCAAGGTTTGTTTTGTGATATTTTTTTCAGAGTACATGTGAATTGGAGCCATAACCTTACCTAAGTATAAAGTATCCAACTCTAGCGTTTTGAGTTAGAATTCTCAGCTGAATCTATGTTTTTACCTTAGACTTCGATTTTATATAATTCGTTTTACATTTACCGTTATTCACGTTTCTTCTAGTCATGATTTCAATTATAACTTGAAGTATTAATTAATTAAAGTTTTAAATCTAAATTCTTTATATCCCTAGGCATTTTCTAAACCAAAAAATTATGGTTTATAAGTTAAAATGAAATATCTGACGTAAGTAATAAATAACCAATTTTTGTCGTTAAAGAAAAATATATTGTCTCTCGATTTTTAATATATGCAAAATATTAAACATTTTCATCTGCCTTTATTTGTAAAAAGATAAAGTTTTAATCCTTGATAATGTCCTACTAGGTAAATGGAAGCATACAATAAGTGTGCACCAAAATTTGAATTGAAATCTTAACAATATCTGAAGAAGGCTAACTATTATTTTTTTTACCATTATGTTCCACCGACTTTGAACAATGCGTATACAAGGGATATTGTATTGAAACACGTTCAGATGTTAGGTCCCGTTTTTTTAGAATATCTTTATAAGGTGTAGGTTTCGCTCTAACATTTATTCCTAAGCAAAGCTGTTTTCACGGCAATAACTGTCCATAACACATAAGTCCACTAAAACCTTATTGAGCAGTTATAGGACCACTTAGCTTTCAGACACCCTTGTAAATCAAAATGCCAAGCCCAGATGGGCGCCGAGCCTCCTCCTTTAGCCGAGTCGATTTCCGGTATGCGAGTGTTACTCATGCGTGCCACTTGTCTTCAACAGACGAAACTTCCAATGACAATGTTATACAACCTTTCCCACTCCCACTAATGTTAGATTTGTTGCCCATAACTATAAACAAAATGGAAGAAATAACAATTATTACCACAATTAATACATTGGGGGAAAATTTCCTTCAATACCACGATTGAAAATAAAAAATAAATATCAATAATTATTTGACCAAACTCTATTAAACTGGTTACACTTTACAGGTAATCTACTAGTTCTTTTGTGGATCAAAACAGCAAATAATTTTTAAGTCACACTTGTAACTAGTAATGTGTGGAATAACAATTACAAGTAACAGATAAATGTTTTGTGAAACACTAATTAGAGAATAACGAGTTCGTTCACATGTAATTATTATTCCATACTTTTTACTGAATATGCCACAGATGTACTTTCGATAACAATATCATCATCTTCGGAGGCTGAACAATAATTCTATTCTAAACTTTCACCAAAAAGTATAAAAAATATTGTTTTACCTCTCACCTGTCACTGAAATTCATTGATATAAAAGGAGTAGTTGTGTAATGGTCATAAATGTATATTAAATATTGAGTTGATAAAATACTGAAACTAAATAGTACTTTAAATCAATAAAACTATTGCAATAATTAATAGATTCTTATTACTATTATAGAATATACCTTGTGTAATTATTGGAATACTGGAAGTAATTACTATAATTGGAACACTGAAACTAATTACTGTAAGTGGAATACTGAAACTAATTCCCGTATTACAACAAATCAATAAAACTATTACAACTAATAGTTTCTTATTACTATATAGTAGGGCCTATATACGTAAAATGAAATAATATACCTTACGTAATTATTGGAATACTGAATCTAATTACTGTAACTGGAATACTGATACTAATTACTGTAATTGTAAAACTGAAAATAATTACTATAATTGGAAAACTGAAAATAATTACTGTAATTGGAAGAGTGAAACTAATTACTGTGATTGGAATACTGAAACTAATTACTGTAATACCACAAACCAATAAAACTATTACAATTAATAGATCCTTCTTGCAATATAAAATATCGTAAACTAAAATAATATAACTTACGTAAACTACAATATTGTACCTTACAAAAACTTACCTAATATAACTTAAGTAAACTAAAATAATATATCTTACGTACTAAAATCATATAACTTACGTAAGCTACAATGATATACCTTACATAAACTAAAATAATATAACTTACGTATACTAAAATAATATACCATACGTAAACTAAAATAATATAACTTCCGTAAATTAAAATAATATAGCTTATTTAAACTAAAATAATATAACTTACTTAAACTAAAATAATATACTTTACGTAAACTAAAATAATATTATTTACGTTAACTAAAATACACAAGTTTTGTAAACCAAAATAATATACCTTATGTAAACTAAAATAATATAACTTCCACATAAACTAAAATAATATAGGCTACCTTACGTAAACTCAAATAATACATCTTAAATAAACGAAAATAATATAGCTTATTTAAACTAAAATAATATACTTTACGTAAACTAAAATATACAAATTATGTAAACTAAAATAATATACCTTACATAAACTAAAATAATATAACTTCCACATAAACTAAAATAATATACCTTACGTTAGCTAAAATAATATAGCCTACGTAAACTAAAATAATATACCTTATATAAACTAAAATAATATAGCTTATTTAAACTAAAATAATATACTTTACGTAAACTAAAATAATACACCTTACATAAACTAAAATAATATACCTTACGTAAACTAAAATAATATAGCTTATGTAAACTAAAATAATATATCTTACATAAACTAAAATAATATTACTTACGTAAACTAAAATATACTACTTACGTAAACTAAAATAATATACCTTACGTAATTGGAATACTGAAACTCTAGTACTCTAGTACTACTTATCAATAAAACTATTACAATAAATAGTTTTTCTTATAATAAAGAATATATTATATAAACTAAAATAATATACCTTATTTAAATTGAATACTGAAATTAAAAACCGTAGGACTACAAATCAATAAAACTATTGTAATTAATAGGTCCTTCTTACATTATTAAATATAAGTAAACGAAAGTAATAATACTTATGTACAATTTGAAATACAGTACTGTAGGCATAATTAAAAGAATAATAGGTCTTCCCTCTAACATTTATATTAGAGACATTGACTATTTCACGCAATTTAATATTACCACTTTTGACAGCATTAAATTAGTACTTATATACGAAACACTTTCAAGGCAAAAAGGTAATTGATAGATGTCTTTGTTCTACTAAATATTTTACACAGCACATCACCAAGACGTATTGCGCAAGCACAAACTACGTTACAATTTGTCTTATTGTCAACAGAAGATGAAGCTGTAGGTTAAGACAATGTCAATAGAATCTCGCTTAAAGTAACCAATACATTATTCTGATTTATTTCTCCTGGTCAGGCTAACTTTATATGTGAGTCATTTGACATGTTAGTGTTATGGTGAAGATGTTGCATAATGTGTTTTACAGGGCCAAGGATAATAAATACTGTTCTGCCTAAATAGGGAATGCATGACTTAGCAAATGACAAGGGGCATCTACCACCAAATCTTGTATGTTTTATAAATTTATAAGAGTTTTGCTTCACGTAAATCCTTCTACTCAAATTTTGTTCTGAACGAAGAGAAGCAAATGCTTCAAATAAGGGTAGTCTGAATAAAAATAGAAAATGTTTATGTATTGAGCGATTTTCGTCATTAAAGTTGCTCAAGAAAAGTTCGGGTTGCTTCTGGGACATTTTTAGTATCGATATATTATTGTTTGTTGCATTGCTAAATCCATCCTAACATCTTGAGTAGGCAAGGGACGTAGAGGTTTAAATATTATTTCTCCCAACTATAAAAGACAATACTATTCCAAACTATCCGGAATGTGTACGGAATAGATTTTGTATATAGTTTTACTGAAACACTGTAGCGAGAAATGGATATTGCTTTAATAAAACTAATAGTTCACCGAGTTTCGGTATTGATTTATTAAAGCTCCTATTTCACCTAGATACGATATTGTCTTTTAAAGCCCCTATTTCACCGAGTTTTTATATTGGTTTATTAAAGCCCCTCATTCCCGGTGAAATTGGGGCTTTATTAAAGCAATATAGTAATTCAGTGAATAAGGTGCGTTTTTCAAGCAATATCGAAGCTCGGTGTATTATGAACTTTAATAAAGCAATATCGAAGTTCGGTGTATAGGAACTTTATTAAAGCTATATCGAAGTTCAAGGAACTAGGGGATTCATTAAAGCAATATCAAAATTCTTTGAACTAGGGATTTATTAAAGCTATATCAAAGTTCGGTGCAGTAGGGGCTTTACTAAAGCAATATCAGAGCTCGGTAAACTAGGGGCTTTACTAAATCAACATTAAAGCTCGGTGTATTAGGAACTTATTAAAGCAATAACAAAGTTCAAGGAACTAGGGGATTTATTAAAGCAATATAAAAACTCTGTGAACTAGGGATTTATTAAAGCAATATCGAAGTTAGGTAAACTAGGTGTTTTACTAAAGCAACATCAAAGCTCGGTGTTCTAGGAACTTTATTGAAGCCATATCGAACTTCGAGGAACTAGGGTATTTATTAAATCAAAACTCGGTGAACTAGGGCTTTATTAAAGCTATATCGAAGGTCGGTGAAGTAAGAACTTTACTAAAGCAATATCGTAGTTTGTTTAACTAGGCCTTAATACAGCGATATCGAAGCTCATGGAACTAGGGGATTTATTAAAGCAATATTGAAGTTCGATGAACTTAGGAGCTTTACTTTAGCAATATCGAATCTTCATATTTTATTAGCTTTAATGATGCGATATCGAAGCTTGGCGAACTAGGGGCTTAATTAAAGCAATAACGAAGTTTTGTGGTCGGTGAAGTAAGAACTTTACTAAACTATATCGTAGCTCAGTAAACTATGGGATTTTTTAAGCAATATCGAAGCTTGGTAAACTAGGGGCTTTATTAAAGCAATAACGAAGTTTTGTGGTCTAGCGGCTTTACTAAAGTAATATCGTAGTTCGCTTAGCTAGGGGATACAGCGATATCGAAGCTCGGGGAAGTAGGGGATTTATTAAAGCAATATCGAAACTAGGTGTTCTACGGGCTTTAATAAAGCGATATCGAAACTTGGTGAACTACTAGCTTTATTAAAGCAATATCCATGTTTCCCTACGGTGTATTATTAAAAATATATAAACAATGTTATTCTGTACGTATTGTTTCAATTGAATCAACACTATTTTGCACCTAAAAATCTAAGGTTATTTCTAAATTTTGGCATTCATTTTACATTTATACTAACTATTCTTACTAATTTTATAAAATCAATTTTAAACAATCAAACAAACGTATACAAAATGTATTCATCGAAACTCTGAAATTCGCTAAGCCTCTGTGCTGCAACCATTGTCCTCCACAAATCTCTAATTCCAGGTTTTATCGCCAGATGTCAGGACGGTATATACTCGGAGTATTAGAAAGCAATGAAAACTGTGACCATTGTTCGAGGCTTTAAATGCATTCATCCAGAAGTAAAAAATAACTGTAATCCTGCTGAAGATTAAATTAAACGAAGCGTACAATTTTACTAACAAGTTTCATCAAAATATCCGGCGATAGAATTAGAAAAATCAATTAATTTTTGGAACCAATACATGTTACAGATAAATTAGCAACAAATTAAGTGAAACTTTTTACCAGTTTAGATGTTCAATTATTGTAAATCCTAATGGATTTGATGTT
This sequence comes from Philaenus spumarius, assembly GCA_018207615.1. Lineage (NCBI taxonomy): Eukaryota > Metazoa > Arthropoda > Insecta > Hemiptera > Aphrophoridae > Philaenus > Philaenus spumarius. The sequence goes on from JAGFPH010000516.1 coordinate 335,642, forward strand.
GAAAACGGCTGTTAAGGAACGTTGCAGGCATTTCTACAAAAATAAATATAGTGTTATAAAAAACTACAAATTTGTAATTTTTATTTAAAAAGAATTGAGGAAATTGACCATTTTAGGTGAATCAGACAAAATTTCGTACAGAATCTGATTATTTTAGAAAGATATGTGTAAGAAAATATTATTAAAAAATATCTACAAACACCATTTATTAAATTACTTCAGATTTGTTGCATCCGATTTAGAATGCCCAAATCCCAAAAAATGATTACCCCGAAGAAATGTGAACTTGAACTTTTAATTTTTTAAAGTAAAATAACGATTTAATTCACTTTCGGTGGGTTCTATTTTGAAGTATTTTCTGAGTGAGAACCTACCACATGACTTGAACATACATGCTAATTGTCAACTCTCCAGCTGTTGCCGTTCTTAAGATACTACGATTGGTGAGTAAGTGGTATTTTCTTTTTTTATAAAAAAACTAGATGGCTTCGCCCATGCTCGCTTCGCTTACCAACCCCCGCGGCGAATCACGAGTATTGTATACTACGATATTTTCACGAGAATGACGATTGATTAGGACAAATTTTTTATTTTATATAGAAGAGGGGCAATTTTTAAGTTATAAAATATGACCAAAATGTGACACGGTAAAGTAGTATTTCAAACTGGTCTGATAGACCTAGGAAATAAAGTTAACATCATTTTAATAGTGATTGATGTAGGCTAGCATTTCTCGTGATTTGTGTTTGCTATTAATGAACCTAAAACAACTGTTGGTTGTAAAGTATAATTACCTGATTCTAAATTTGCCAAGTTGGTTGCTATGTTAGTAAATGTAAATGAT
>JAGFPH010000516.1:336495-351798 GCA_018207615.1 Philaenus spumarius
TCGATTCTTTCTTTGTGTTTGTTTTTATTTTGTTAACATTACCTAAACTAGGTGTTGGTTGTGAAAATTAATTATTTCTAAATTTGCTAAGTTGGTTGATATCGTAATGAATGTAAATTAATGCATTCAACAAACTTGTGCTGGTTCAGTATTGACTAAAGCTAGAATTGTGTTGCTAAGCTTTTGATCCGAATCAGCTGTTTATCGGATATAGGGTTGAGAGTGAACACCTATATGTTGACCATTTTCAACCCTTAAAATCAATATTTTGAATAATCCTTTCTGCGTGCACCTCTACCTAGTTGTATGAAGGTACCTATTGTTTAAGTCTCTAGCTAACATAGTTTTGGCTGCAGGTTAGTTATAAATCAATCAGTCAATCAGGACGTCTTTTATATACACAGATAAATAAATACTGAGTTTGACTTGTGAGTCGACCACAGAATCTCACAACTAATACATTTATTTACTCAAACGCATCGAAAGACGATGTTTCCATCTTCACTGACGTACGAGCTACAACAATCAAACTATACGTAGTTATAGAGTTGTAGTTTTAACTGAGTTATAGTTTCATAGTTATAGTTTAATTTGCATAACTAAATGGACGAGTCCCCAATGAAACATTGTTTGAAAGATTACGTCATTATCAATGGTTGATAAAATTTTCCGTTCCGAGAGTAAATGCGTTTAGTAGTAGAAAATAAAAATAGAAAAACAAAAATGTTGCTAGTTTTTGGTCGCTATTTTGAAACTTTTAACATACTTCAACAATTATGTCACATTTAACCTATGTTTATATTTGAAATTTCTTCAAAACCCACCCTCACCCTCGCATTATACTTATTGCGGAAACTAGGATGTAAAACAATATTTTCCGCAGATTCTTTAGGAGTGAATGAAGGGTTTCAGTTAAACCGTATAATCCCATTCGTTTGCCCATAGACCTCTACTGTGGGTCTGTTAACCTGAATATTATGTTAATTTCATAAAATGAAAAAAATCGTTATCATAATCAATTAATACTGATATTGGTAAAATAAATAGCATCGTTAAATATTTTTTAAATTCAATATAACTTTAACTAAATTCGATCTCGCAGATGAATCGTTGACGTGAGTTGAGCGAATTTCCAAAATTAAGTTATTTTATTGTTTCAACCAATTATTTGGAATATTAGCCTACTCACGTTGGCTTTGAAAAGCTGCCTTTGTGTACCGAATATATTAGTAGAATTTGTTCGCACCTTAGCCTTTGCACCGGCTCTCGCGCTGCTTTGTTCAGCTCGCAACGGACAAACTCTGTGAGTTGCTCCTAGTCCTTGTAGCGTGCTTTGCGAGTATGTACTTCGATCTTCCGGCCTTGGATTAAAAGCTGCCCCCGCAGAAAAATCCCCAACGTGGATGTGACCCTGATACTTTTGTGGTATTTTAAGTTTTGATAGAATTTGAGGGAACTTGACTGGATATTAGGTAGTTTAAAAAAACAAAATGTGCACAATAATCTTCTATTAAGTTTATTTGTTTAGTTGAAACACAAAAAAATTTATTCTAGTAAGAAAAATCTAAAAAAAAAACTGTTAAACCATTAAACAAAAGTTTGTTTGTTGGAATTTTTGGCCAACAAACTCTTTCGGGCGACATAGAAACCCAACATGTGTTCCAAATTTGGATAAAATTTTATGTAAAACGCACCGTTAAAGGGCGAACACATTAATACATATATAATTTTAAATGACACCCCAAAACGTGTTATGATCGGTGCTTATTGACCACTCCCGACGATAGGTCTCTCCATAAGAGTCACTGCAATAGCTCATCTTTCCTATGGGAATTTTCTAATAAGGCTTTTCACATCCTCTTAACCTAAGTAAACGCAATCACAACAGCACGAAAATATACAAATCAAGATGAAGGTCAAGATCGCTCACGTTTCATGGTCTGACAATGTTTTTACCATAGACCGGTAACAAAAGCTTTTTTTTACAATACGAACATTGTCTAACAGGTTGTCCAGAAAAAACGTTTGTGCCAAGTTCACAAAACTGCTGAAGTTTGTTTGCTAAAGTTCTCAGGATCTGAGGCAATGACCAGGAATCACGAAGACTTGAGGGCATCAAGTGACTCACCTCTCAAGGTCGTTCAGTCGTCCTAGCTCTCAATAAATACCCGTGTCTAGTCAGTCTCCTACTGCTATTTAATTATAGAGTAAGGAGAAATAGTATTGCGACTGAGATAATTATTAGCCTGCGGAGTTATGGCTACTGCGCAGACGCTATGGTAAATATATTGCGCCAGGTGGGTGATACGTGGAAAATTAAATATACAGGGTGACTCAAAAAGATATAACAGTATATGATTCAGTAGCTAATGTGTAAAATTAATAACTTAATCGTTTCAGGTTGCTTTGTTTGGACACCAAGAAATTACTGTTATACGATTTACACTATTGACCGACGATGCTTAAATGACGGTACTCCATTTTAATGAAAAACACAAACACAATATTTAGTAAATTCTACAGGTAAAAAGAATTCTTGCTATTAGGAATGATGAGATATATCAGTGATTCTTATGGTGAGACCTACGGTCAGGAGTAGTGAATGAGCAACGATCATGGTCCACAGAATACGTTTTAGGGTGTCATTAAAAATTGTATGTATATAAGTCGCACTCTAACGGTATTTTACATCCGATGGTCCAAATTTGATACACAGTAGATGTTCTATGTTATACAAAAAATCCAACAACTGGAAGGACGTTTATTGACATAAAGTAATTTTTTTTAGATTTTCCGTACTAGAATGGAACCTTTTGGTGGTTTATCTAAATAAATAAATACTGGAGATTATTCTGCACATTTTCTTTTTTTTACACGACCTTATAGCCCGTCTGGTTCCCTTAAAATCAATTCAAAGGTAAAATACCATAAAAGTATCCCGTTCAAATCCACGTAGTGGGGAGCGGCGAAACCAAGCAGTTCATAATCAAAGGCGCAAGGTTGAGGTTCAAACTCAAAACCTAGTTTTCCCGCTGTAATCCGGGTTGGTGGCTTGGTTGAAACAACCAATATAGCTAATATATATATTTTGCACTCGCAAGCAGCTTTTCAGTGATTTTGAGAGTAGTCCAATTTCTCAAATAGTTGGTTGCAACCCTAAAACATTATATAAACTTAATTTTGGAAATTCGCTCAATCATTTCAGCAATTCAGCTGCGCCATTGAATTATTATTATTGTCTTAGTTATAGCTAGAGAATATGAGACTAATATTTGTTTAAGTTACGATTAATTCTGGTTTGTGTAGGCCTACGTTATTTAAAATTGTATAATACTTGATCAAAGCCTAGACACTTGATCAAAGTATTATCATATTGTCAATACTTTATCATTAGCTTTTAAACATGTATAATTGTGTATTGGCATTCCTATAGATTCAGAATAGTATAATTATTACTTTCAATAATATTAACGTATGTCATACTGGGAAGTTGGTCGTGTGGACTTCATGGATCACATTCCTTATCTAGTTTGAAATTCACAAGGAATGCTACCCTACACAAATTTTGTTCATAGATTTTTCTTCAGAATTTTTTCGACCTTACAGAAGTCCTGTATTTAAAAGTCCTCCAATAAAGGAACTTAGAGGCAGTAGCATACAGACATGGCAAAACTACAAAGCTTAAAACCACATTTTATACTTCCGGGATTAAAACACAACACAATGTAATAGCTATAATTTACAGTGAAAACTTATATGTTGGATTAATTAAAAATAACAGTTTCTTTAAATTGGTTTTACAATGAACAGTGAACAGTCTGAGGGAAAGTTTAACGCTGGTATGGTCGTGGCGCTTATTTTGCATTGCGACAACGGATTCACGAAGTAATTTGCTTTTGATAAAAGATTTCGTAATATTTTGACACAAATGACATAAGACAAGGACATCTTAGAGCTCCACTCTAGCAAGTCATGTTTGATGATTAAATTTACGAATGTATGTGGTTTGTAACTCCCTCATACACAAATTCACTGACGGGAGAATGTATTGAACTGTCAACAATAAGAAGGAATGATTAAACGGATTTATTATTATAGACCTCTAATTTGACAGTGCTTTAGAAGGCACACAAAACATGTAGAAATGAGTAATTGCATCGTTAGATTTGTCATTATGTTCTATACATACTATCTGCATTTTAGGTAGCCTTCAAATTAAGTACCATTGTAGTCTTTACCACAAACAATCTGACTTAACGATAACTTCTACCTAGTTTTCTATTTCATGATAAGCCCCAAAACAACATTTATGTAAAAACATATATGCGAGGTGTGATCAAAAAATACTATGCATAATTTTATTACGAACAAAGTAATAAGCATTCTTAGAATTTTAATTAATCGCCTTCAAAGTACTGTCCTTGGCTAGCGATGCATTTGTAACAACGTTTGAGTCCAAGACTGGAGGTATTTCTGGAAGGCTTCTTTCGGAAGGGCTTTCAGCTGCTGGGTTGTCACCATCTCTATGTCAGGAATGGTGTCAAAACGTTTTCCTTTTAGCACGTTTTTATTTTTTGGGAAGAGCCAGAAGCCGCATCGTGGCTAAATCTGATGAGTAAGACGATGTGGACAGACTGGAACTCTTTCTAAGGCCAAAAACAGCAAATCAAATGCGACTTGTGGCACTGCGCGTTGTCGTGACTTAGAAGGAGGCAAATTGCCCATTTTCTGGTCTCTTGCTTCGCACATCATTTCCCAAACGATCTAGAAAAATTCGGAGTTTACAGTTGTTCGCCTTGAAACGAACTCTGGTTCCACTAAGCACTCAACAATATAAAAAAAATAAAACACAATGAATATGAATAACCTTGAAGTTTGACTTTGACTGACGTGCCTTTACAAAGGCAAGGGAAGTTACTGGTTTTCCACTGAGAACTCTAAATTTTCGTCTCAAGGTCATAGCCATAGACAAAAAATTCATATCTAGTTATAATTTTGGCCATGAAGTCCCAATTTGCATGAAGACGATCCTTCAATTCCGTACATCTTCCACGTTTTGAGGTGTCGTTAAAAATTATATATATATGTGTGTGTGTGTGTGTGTGTATATTTATGTGTTCACACTCTAACGGTCGCATATTACTTCCGATTTGGTCCAAATTTGGTACACTCGTTGGTTCTTTAAGTCGCTTTGATGAGTTCGTTAGCACTGCAAGCTTTTTTTTTAACATAAAGTAATCAAACTTTTTAGATTTTGTGTACGAGATTGAAACTTTTTAGGGTTTATATATAAAAATAAATAAAGGATATTACTCTGCACATTTTGTTTTTAGTCAGTTTAGTCCAACAAAAATCGATTAAAACTTAAAATATCGTAAAATTACGCGGTTAAAATCCACGTAGACTGACGGCCGGGATCCAAACTTGCGAAGCGATTTGATCCAGTGCAAAAGAAACGAAGCAGTGCAAATTCTCAGAGAGAGTTTTTCCGTAGCAAGTGGAACAAAGCAATAAGCCAGGCCTGGAGGCTGAGGAGCAATCGAATTTTTATTTCGTACACGCAGACCTTAAAAAAAGAAGCTATTTAGCGTCTTCATTAGTAGATAAAAAAAGTTGGTTGAAACCCTAAAACATATAAACTTACTGTTGGAAATTCGCTCATCTCACGTTAGGTGTTTGTGCTTGATCGAATTATTTAAAATTTAAATCGTGAACAAACCATATGTTTAATTTTTAACATTCAAAAAGAAATTATATCATTGCGTAGTCATAGATTGAACAAAAGTTATTTTTTAAATTCTGTCTTTTTTGTATTTTACACATTCCACGAAAAAAACATCCTCTGTTTCCACAGAAACATAAATCTTAGTTTAATGTTTCACGCTTTGCGCTTTGTAATTGTTACGAGTGTGAGAACATATTATGGCGGAAATTAATTTACCAGAAGGCAATCAGTGCGAAGGTCATTTCTTCAGCTATTAACTCAAAGTGTTTCGCAGACAATCGTAAAATGAGGAATGAGAGTTCAGTTAGAACCTCGTGGATTTGGGGTTTAACACCAAAAAGCCTAAACTATTGAGGAAAAGTACGTATTATAATATCATAAACTGAAGAAGTGGTCCCGTTAAACAAGCCGTCACAAAACAATTAATAAACATAATGTCTTACCTGAATTATAAAACCAAAAATGTTAACTTCAAGTGGTTTACCTCGGGAACAATTTGAGTTACGGCAATAATGAAAACACGAAAACGAATGACTGGCGCCAAGACGAATACCACTACAATTAGTTACCCGAGAGGGGAGATAGACTGTTGGAAAACTGTTAAATTTAAAATTATTTTATCTAGAGATCTATTTGCAGTACAGAAATGATTAACATTGTAAAATATTCCATTCCATGTCAAATAGGCTCCAAACGATTACAATGAGGAGAGGAGGTACTGTAAAAACCCTATTTATACTTCGTAAAAAATATTTAAATAAATAATATTCAGCTGCCAAAAATCCCTCCATCGCAAAAGTCAGTGTCTTGGTTGGGTGAGGGTTTATTTCTCATATTCTTAAATGACTAAAATGATTTGTAAAAAATTTCTCGAAAAGGACTCTATGTGTTATTTTACCTTATGAGTCTGTTGATCTCAGTGGAAATTTCATATTTAGTCTTTAGTTTTTACTTTGTGATTATTTTATTTATGGTTGGAATTGACTTAGTTATCCGTTATTTTCTCTTTGAACACAGTGTTTTTTTATTGATCATTGTTGCCAACATTTGAAAAAAAACATACCATATATAATGTGAAATATAACATTTTAAAAATATATATTATTTAGCTTATTTATCGCATTGTGAAAAATATTATTTAATTAACTAGGTACTTATTTTACTACTTACATGCTAATTAGTTTAATACAAATTAATATAGCATTTGAAAATATTGAATTCAATCAGAATCGTAGATTGGTTTACCGGTACTAATAAATTAATAGTAGGACCACACACTTTGTATTTTACCATTGTTTATTACGCCTCCCGGTAATATGGTACATTTTGGCATCCTAAAAACATTATAATTTTGTACACTTTGAGCTTATGCCGCCATCTTGGTAAATGGTGTCCAATTTCTGGTTTATGCCAAATAACTTCAGTTGGGTGCGCCCTAGAAAAAAAGTTTCATATAAAAATTATATAGAATTTAATTTGAAAACTTTTGTTTCAAACTTTTTCTGTGAAATAAACAGTTTTTGAGTTAAGTGCCATCTTGTGTTGTGTTTATATAAAAACTGCATGAATGCGCTATTATCACCTGAAATTGATGAATTATTTATTATAATTTTTATTATATTATTGAACTATTAATGCTATAATTGTAATCATTATTATTATTTTTCATTGTACTAGTTTCCACACCATCCGTGAGGTAAAAAAAATAAGGCGTTTTTTTTTTTACTGTGGTTTTATTTACGGGGTGTCCCACGAAGAGTTTTAACCGTTTGATTTTGTATAGCTTGCCCATTATTGAATCGAACTTTTTGACTTTACAAACCCACAATAGAGGCTTTTAAAATGTTCACAGAAAACATAGTTAGGGATAATTTAAACAGGAATGTAACGTATTTACGACAAAATTAAAAAATATTTCATTTTCCACCATTTTGTTTCAGCAAGTGTTGTACTGCTACAATTTTCACAGCACATGTTAAAAGTCTTTATTGTGGGGTGTATACAGTTTCAAAAAGATCAAAGCATTAATGGGCAAGCTATATAAAATCAAACGTTTAAACATCTTTGTGGGACACCAAGTAAATAAAACTTCAGTAAAAAAAAATACCTCATTATTTTTACCTTACGGGTGGTGTGGAAACTCGTACAATGAAAAATAATAATTATTATTACTGCAATGATTACAAAACAAATAATAGCAATAATAGTTCAATTATATAATAAAAAATTCATAAATTACAGGTGATAATAGCGCATTCATGCAGTTTTTATAAATTCATTTTGAAACAAAAAGTTTTAGAGAATTAAATTCTCTATAATTTTTGTACGTAACTTTGTTTTCTAGGACGCACCGAACTGAAGTTATTTGGAATAAACCGGAAATTGGATGAAGTATAGAGTTCTAGAAAAATCATGACTCAAGAAAATCCTGTCCTAAAGGCTTCTTTCTTAACCCAAGTTAAAGTCTCTTTCAAAATAGATCTTTGATCATCACAGTTGTTAAATTGTACACTTATCAGCTTAGACTAGCTTCTCCTTGTAGAAGATATTTTCAAGACTGGAAATGTCAGTGCAATTTAATTTGACCAAATATCATTTAATTTAAAAAAAAAATAACTTGTAAAAACGGCTCATTACCCAAAGACATTTTCTATACTGTCTATTGAAATTAATTTCCTAAATTGAACGTGGTAAGTTTTAATGCCATACTTATACGATTAGAAAAGCTTTATTTTGCATAATATTGTCTCATAAAATCACCCTTCAAGGGCATGACGTGGGCACAAATAACGTTAAGGTCCAACTACACGTAATGTTTACCTAAAGTCTTGTCATTCCGTCTTAGCAGATATGAATGAAAAAGAACCGTTTTACATGATCTGATCGGCCGAGGCTTTGTATCAGGTAAAAACAACAGTTAGAACGCAACGTGTAGTCACACTTCCTGAACGCATATTATAAAAGTTGATTTCAGTTTAAATATTCAGAAAATTTTTAAATAATTCTTTATTTAAAAATGTTATAGGCTTAGGCCTTGTACCTTGATGATAATAAAAGCAATGGTAACATGCAGATAAATATCAGTATATATATATATATATAACTGTTTTGTTGTTCTGCCTTATGGACTGGTTATAATATACTTATAGTTAAATAAATACCTTATTTATATATAAAACTGCTCGCAGTCCTTGTTGTTCTGCCTTATGGGCTGGTTATAATATACTTATAGTTAAATAAATACCTTATTTATATATAAAACTGCTCGCAGTCCATACACGGAATTATATCAGCACGGAATTCCATGGACTAGTAGAGAATGTCGCAGGAAGGATATTTAAAAAACAAGGTTACACGTTAGCATTCAGAACAGGAAATAATTTAGGAAATGCATTAAAACCTAGAAATAAAGAAAAATGCCCATTCAATGCAAGCGGCGTATATAAAATATCCTGTGACAATTGCCCTAAACACTATATCGGCCAAACGGGAAGATCGTTTAAAACCCGATTTAAAGAACACTTACCGAAAAGAAACCTTAACCCAGTAAAATCTAAATTTGCTGAACATCTAGTAGAAACAGGCCACAATAATTCCAATATAGATAGCAATATGCAAATATTACATAAATGCTCAAAAGGGCCAATTATGAATGTCCTAGTAGAATTCCAAATTTACAAACAATGTATTTCTGATCCATCTATTTTATTAAACGAAAAAGTCCACTTTCAATCGAATACCATCTTCGACAGTATAATTAAATTAACCCCTTCAACTAGAAGACATAACCACCCGCAAAACTAGTTTTTTTTTTGTTCGGTACTGACTAAGCAATGGACCAGTGAACACGTGTGTCCATGTTATATGACATAATTAACATTGCGATTATTTTAAATGTAGTTTTTTGTGTTTCAAAGTGTTGTGATGTGTTGTGTTGTGTGTTTTTGTGTAATTTTAAAGTGACGAGCATTTAAATTAAATGCTATAACATAAAAGTTTCGGTTTGACAATGCCTAATTGAAATAGGCGAAACGGTCGTCACCGATTACAAAAACGATTACTGGACTGCGAGCAGTTTTATATATAAATAAGGTATTTATTTAACTATAAGAATATCAATATACTTGAAAACATGAACTTATTTTGAGAGTAAGTCAAGCTTTTTACGGCACAATATAGTTTCTTAAATTGTATCTTTACTTCATATATAGATTAAACTATAGCCTACATTATTAGAATCATAAACCAGTTTCAATCCGTTATTATTATTTACATTACTAGAAATTACATATATAATACATTCACATTAAAATAATAATTGTTTAAAATATTTATATTATTTGCTAAATATGAAATCACTATCTTATTGTTTCCTCCCCACACTTTTACATTTCTAACATACTAAAACCATTTTTACATAAATGATGACTTAAAACCAAAATAGTTTGTAATCCCTTTATTTATTACGTATTACTAGAGGGATTCGCCCCTCCTCGTTTCGCTCACCAACCCCCAAGACAACTAGTGGCGAAGCAAATGCAAAAAGATAAATGATGATTGATTATGACAGATATTTATAATTTTTATATAGAATAGAAACAAATTTTAAACTTATAAAATAATATGTAACAACAAATGTTAGAAATATAATACTGTAAACCTTTTTCATAGATTTATCCTTTGTGTTCGTTTTTGTTTTGTTAATCAACCTAAAAATCTGTTGGTTGGGAAAAATATAAATAAATAAATTGGTTGCTATGGTAACTAATGTAAATGCATTTAACATATGTTGGTTCATATAAATAAATATTGAGCTTCACTTGCAAGAAGATAAATTGATAGAATAAAGCTTGAACACAGAATCTTGCAACTAATAAGTTTACTAACTCAAAAGAGTTTCAAAAACCAAGTCGCCATCTTCAGTGATGCACGAGCTACAATAGTCAAACTATAACTAACAGTGTAGGCCACAGCTTTCGATTCAAATTAGCTGTTTTATCTTTTATATTGTTGTGGGAGTTATCCCCGTATTTTGACAATTTTTAAACATGAAAATCAATATTTTGTAAAACCCTTCATTAGTGCACGTCTATGAATTTGCCATGAAAATGTTACGTTTCTATTTACCATAGTTTTGGCTGTACATTGATTATGATTAATTCAGGCAGTCAGTCAGTCAGGACTCTATTAAATTGTATTTCATTGTATACAATGCAATTTTATATTTTATCATGCTTGATTATTTAGTTTCATTGGCCTGTTATTGATAGCATATTTTTTTGAATAGAAATAAAGTATCTGAAAAATTATACGAAATTGACAGTGGACTTATTAAGTTTTCCCTGGACGTCTTAACTGTCAAGTAAAATTGAAAGGTCAGTTGAAATACCACTTAAACTTTGTTTAATAATAATCTGTAAAACAAAGACAACCTGTCTTTCCCTTCATTAAAGTCTTTTAAAAATAAGTTTCGCAAAATAGTCACAGTTTTTTTAAATATCCCACTATACGCTCAGTTTTGCTAATTTTATCAATATAAATTTTTTCAAGGGCGGATAAAATCAGTGTAATTCCAAACAGTTTATCATAGCTTACTCATCTTAAGTTGCATAATTATTATTCTCAAGGTTGCTTTTGTCATGTTTTACTTTAAGGTGACTTTGTTATAATACTAATTACTGCAATTAACAAACACATTAAGGACAGCCTACGTGCGCAGTCGCAGATTGTATATTGGTAGCTGTTTGTTCTAACAGCCTGGTAACATACCTAATAACCTCGACGGAACTTAAAAGAATGTGCGTTTTAATGGCTCGAAACATCCTCGGTCGTGCACACTTCCACACTTTTTAAAGTGTGCTACAGCCTGTTGAATTTGAATAAGCGACAATCTTTGCACTTGAAGCTTTATTCTTATTGGTTGGACTGCAGTGATGTTATTTTTTCATTAAGTGGGCCTTTTACCCAAAATGAAAAATCTGTATTTGTACATTTACTGAAGTTAAATAAATATTAGAAGATGTATTGGAACTAAAGTTAAGAAAATATGAGGTCAAGAATCCTTAACCCCCCTCAGAAGTGGGTACGGGGTTAAAAGATGTAAAAGTCATGTTTCACGAAAACCACCATAACTATTTTTCTATTGGATATTTTTACATTATTTTTGTTTGGGTTTAAAGCTCCTTTATTTATTTATTATCTGCAGTACGGAAAATTATCTTACTTTTCAAATTTAAAAATACACAAAAAATATATAAATTTTGAATTTTGTACTAAATATAGGTATTACACCTCTTTAACTATTAAGAAAGACTCCATATGCTAGGCCCTCTTTTTCTTTTTTTCTTCTATTTTCATTTTTATTTGGTGGCTGTATTTCTTATTTCACAGTTTGCCACCATTTATTACTAACTATGCTTTTACTCTTTTAGCTGCGTTATTTCTAAGTTTATGTCGGTGTTTCTTGGCTATTTGCTTCATTATTATAAAACACTATAACTGAATAAACTAGAACTATCAAATCAAAGCTTACTAAAGCGGTTATAATTCACAACTAAACAGAAAACCGAAAAGAAAACCAGCTGTTACTGAAACTAAAAAAACAAATCAGCTGTTTCTATAGAGTATAAAATAGTAAAAAATAAAATATTTAAGGAAGTGGTGATACCTTTTTGAGAAAACAACAAACTATTTGAACATTTTACTATCCACAGAGTTATATTCATTGCTGAAATAATACATCCTAAGCTGAAATAGTTGAGATATTGAGTTACAAATGGGGAAAATGTGTTATTATTGCTTTGTGCCCAACACATTTAAATAAATAAAAATAAAATACTTATGACTGTTATATAACTGTATTACTTCATAAAAAATATTTATAAGTATATAAGGAATTAAAAAATGCAAACAAATTATTTTTATTTTTTATCCATTTTAAGGATAAAGAATTAAGGAGGAGAATGCAAGATGTGGGACTTGCGAAGAGTGGTACGAATGTCCTATTCTGAGTTGGCGAGAAGATGTTTTTAATAGCTGGCTTGAGATATGGTTTTTTGACGAAAAAGGTGTCGGTTTTATTAAAAATAATTTTGTTTCCAGATGGAAAGATAATAATGTATTTTGAATTTGATACAAGATACTTCAACGCATCACCAACATGGTAGAAGGACACTACAAAATAAATAATGTGCTCCGAAAACCGATTCTTAACCATCCAATTTTTATAAATCCTAGATAATGGCACATGGTGTCACTGGTTCGCGGTCTAGTTTTTCTGCAAATATGTTTCTGCCTAATTGTTAATTAAAAGAAGGAGTATTTAATAAGCTTTATCTTACCAGTTGGTAGAATGAATTGACCGATACTCACGTTCATAACAAGAACAAAATACACTAAATGTCAAAATGTATGTCCGTTCTCACTCACATAATCTAATCGAACAAGGCAAATGGTTTGAACGAGTTCCACCAATAAAGTTCAGGAAGCGACGTCATATTTCCGATTGCAATATTCAGATGGCATTGTCAACTTCATCAACCTTCATGATATCCTCGTAGCTAATTTGCATAACAAGTTGCAGATAGGTCTATCCGATAAAACTATTCCGGTCGAAACAATGTTTCATGCATTAGGAGGGAAATATGATAGTACGATCATGGAAGCATTGCATCGATAATATTTAGTCTTGCATACCGCATTAATTTTTGTGACCTTGGTGTGTTCGTGTGTAGCCCACTGAGGGTTATGACGTTTCGCGTTTAAATTTTCGGAGGATCACACACAGGCAAATCATATCACCGAAAATTACTTAATTAATTATTTCCTTTTTATTATAATACGAGCGTATTTATGTACAACTGGCGGTTTTACATACTTAAACTTACACACTTGACGATTTCGAGGGACCTTTTCGCGTGTTGATTACGGAGTATTATTCACGACTAGGATGGTAAATTATAAAAATTACTTCATTATTTCATTTAGTACATTATTATATTTTACATGCAACTGAATTTGACTGAATTTTTACACAGTTACATACTGTTTGTAATAAATGTGGTGTAGCTTCTGCATTCAATGTTTCCTTCAGTTTCACACAAAAATTTAATATTTAATGTAAATGGTCAGTTATTGTTAGTAAAGCCATTAATATTAGATGTTAAGTCAAAAATAGATTTACATCACTAATCTCTAATAAAAATACTAGTATATGTTTGTACTTGAAATACCGAATTCCTTCCAACACCTTATTTCAATCAATTGCTATGGCATTAACCCCGCGTTGCCATATGGCAAAGGTTTATTTTTTCCAATTGCTATCAATAAATTTGAGAAAATTTAAGAAAAATGCTTAAAAGGTGACTAAATAAATCTAATTTAATAGTTTTTAATGGAAAAATTATATAATATTTTTTCAGAAAAACTCGGGCTTTTAATGGTATTTCGAAAACCATAAACATTACAAACAAACGAAAGCACCTGAAACCAAACCAAATATATTTCAGTTATAAGCTAACCAAAACTGAAAAAAAATTTGTAAAACGAAAGATCTGTAACATATGGACGAGCAGTCACGACGAAAATAAATTCATTTCATAATGAAGCACCCAATTTTAAAACTAATACATATTAAAATATCTCCGATAACAGCTGGAAACAAAAAGATGTCAGAGTATTCGCTTATCTCACAGCCTGAACAAGATCACGGATTGTATTATCCTTATTGACCCCTGGCTTGACCTGTCTGGTTACATAAACACATCAGTCATAGCTTCTGCTGAGATAAAGTCTGAACTGCATTGCTCTAGTTAAAATTAAGTTCGAGTACACTTTCACTTTTGCCCACTCGCACTGATAGTTCGAATTTTACCCCAAAAGCAAGATTTACAGGTAATAATGAAATTTCGTAACTAATTTAATAACAGCGACCAGATTGTATAAACATGAATGTAAACATACTGTTTTGTTAGTAAAATCATTTCATGATTTTTGTTTGAATATGGGAAAATTTTCCATTTTCAAAAAAATAAAATCAGAAAACTAAACATAATAGATATTAATGCGTCGCAGAGAGTAGAAATTAGTTTTAATCTTTTTCTTCTCGCACTGCGAATTGTTGAAAGATTATCCTACTATTTCCTGTCAATTGCCAGTTGAAGTCGGTGAAGCAAAATTTGATCCGCACAATTTGCCCTACCTCACAAAGAAGGTTCACTTAAAAAGTGTTAGTATTAGACAATAATACTAGATAAGTTTTAATTTAATTACATGTGCTTCTGACTTATTTGATATTTTCTTATTTACCACCAATCTTCAAACTTATGAACCATCGGAATTTATGTAACATCATCAGAATCTTCTCTCATGAGAGGTTGTTTAACTTAGACTAGAACATTAAAAATACGCATCACTCAGATTATGTGATAGAGTAAGACACTCAACAGGATACACTTGTGTGTACCACTCGAACTAACCTAATCCTCCAAAACAACACGCAAACCATTCACACGAAAACGTCACGCGAGTACTTGTATGTAAACCCACCAATTGTATGTAAAATATTGTAATGTAAAAGT